>SCLH01002132.1:55083-95705 GCA_004367855.1 Oikopleura vanhoeffeni
ATTTTACCTGTTCCGAAATTTAACATATTAATTCCATACAGGATATTGCTCTGAAAAAATGTACCAATCTGCCGGACTTATGCTACCCCCTTAAATAAACCTCAAGGATTATTTTAGTTTTATCTGCAAATCGATTCCATCATGGAATTTTCATGGCCTAAAACTTTGACCGGAATATTTTGAAAGTGTATTTTGGTGTTTTTGCAGTCAAAATACAAAAATAAATTCCTGTAATGATTTATTGTTGCATTGACACAAAAACTGATGATTGGTTTCTTGTTTTCTTGTTTTAATTTACTTACATCTAGTTTTCTATAAACCCCTTCTTCGCCTAATAAATCTTTTGATTCGAAATTCGTCCTCTTCTTCTCCTGTAAAAAATATTAAATAATTTTGCATGTTTACTCTGTGTTAGATATCGTGTACAGTCCATAACCATTAAAAGGGGTAGTCGTCGCAGATTAAGCAGTTTTAGGGGTTTCGAATTCGTTTTTAAGCAAAAACTGTCAAAAAGATCCCTGTTTAAATTTATAAATTATGTAGAATAAACCTAAAACATAGTTTAAAGACTAATAAGAGTCTAAAAACATCAACTTACGCCTCGAAATATTTTTGACTGCATTTTAAAAACGAACAAGAAATAGTCCATCTTTTCAGCAATCATTCATCTCAATTTTTTGGAATTTATGACTCTAGCGGAAAAAAATTCGAAAAAAGGGAATTAAATGTATTTTTACCAACTTTCATATTCTAAGCTTGAATCGCGACGCCCACTCTCCTGAAGTGCAAAAACTTTAAATCACGCACTTTAATTTAGTATCAGGCGTTTAGGACTGTATAATACAGTAATAATACATAAATTATGTAATATAATACATAATTGGGGTTGTGCACGGTAGAATTTTCAACTAAAGTAAAATTATCAAAAAAAATCTCACGGGAGAATTTTTCGGAGATTTTAAGGTTTTTATATTTGAAATGGGAATTTGAACCAGAGCTCAAATTTAAAATTATCCCCATCGTTAAATTTAGGTAATTTAAGACCGAAAAGAAGAAAATAATTACTTTTTAGAGCTTTCCACTATAATATTTTTTGTGATCAAAGTCAAAAATAGCAATTTTCCTCGTTGATTTTTGAAAAAATCCGCCAACGCAATTTTTCAACTTGATTTTTTTATAGAAATTATAGAAACTTCAAAACAGCATAATTTGAACAGATGGCGAATTTTTTTTTTAAATCGAATTTTTCATGCGTTTACTGCGTTTTTTATGTTAACTCTAGATTTAGTTCTCTCGTGCGCAACCCTATACATAATACATAATTTATGTTTGTTAGCATACCGTAAATGATAATGATTTTAGCAAAACACTCGGATAAATTAAATTTTAATAATATATAATGCTAAAAGAGAAGACATATTCTCAACTGTCTATAATCAGTTGTTATAAATATTTAAATCTAGCTGTCTTACTATGTTTAAAAGTCTATGATTAAAAATCTGTAAGCAGAATTTGAAATGTATCATAATTAATAATTCTTCGTTCTGAAATTTTCATTGGTTTTAAATTGGAAAAATGAGATGGCCAACAAAGCTTGTTCAAAAATCAGAAAGAAATCCACTTATTCCTCATTTGTTGTGAGAAAAATCAAAAGCACCGACAAAACATTTTTTGCCTACGGTAGGTGATTTTTTGATACATGTATGTTTTAGAAAATCATGAATAAAAATGATCCATGCAAATTTTTTCGAAAATGCTGATTTTTGGAAAATGGGATATAAATTATTATATAAATTATATACAAAATTATATGTAACCTAATATTGTTCCAAAATTGTTTCTGGGTCAATTTCAGCACATAAATTAAAAGTCCTCCGAAATTTTTGGGGCTTAGAAAAAATATTATCCAGGTCCCATTACACAAAGTGTCTAGAACGAAGTTTCTAAAATATTAACGTCTATAACCTGGGTATCACAGGGTTTCAGCATAATTAATCTCTCATAATTACGAAAAAACAAAAAAAGTTTATTTTGTACAGAATTTTTCGAGGACTAATAAGTAAAATGTGCAAAATTTTTACAAAAATCTCGACATGCTTGTAAATCTTTTGATTCCAGCGGCATATAATTTTTTTCTATCAAAGATATTTAGTCGCAAATATCGTGATTCCAACCAAAACACACCAAAAACACTAGCCTACACATCTTCATAAAATATCGTATAAAGCTCGAGAAATGCTTTCTTTTAAATTACAGATTGTGACCCACAATTTGAGAGTTTTGATGGCTAGATTCATTTTAACAAATTATAAAGTCCGGTACCTAAAGTCTCAGGATATTATCAAGGATACCATTTAAAATCTTTACACCATTTTTGATAATCTAATGGCAAACTCTAAGAAAAAACATTATCGACATTTTTGACAAAACTCCATTAGCTAAAATTCGCAATTAAATGCATTTATTAGAATATCGATAAACGTTATTTCGTTTGATATCGACTGAAAAACTCATAACCGCGGTTAAAAGCTAACCAATTATTTTAAAAGTCTAATTCCCGACAAAATAACGTGGATTACGGCTTCACAAAGTGCGTATTTCGTGGGTGTTAAATTAAATTATAATAAGAATATATAAACCAGTCTATGAGACAACTTATTGACGATCTTAAATTTAAATGCAAAATCTTAAATTTAAAATATTTCTTAGATTTATATCTGACATTTGTAATACTAAAATTTGTAAGCATATCAACCAGTCTACGAGACAAACAAATATGTTGTAATTGTATTTTAAGGTTTGAGCTTTACTCATTTTTTCTAAATCAGATTTTCTAAAATAATATTTTTACCTATAAAAATAAAATTATGGACTTTGTCACTTCAGACACCATTTTTCAGATCACCAAAAAAAAATGAAAAATAATGAAATATTTTTCTTTTCATCGACTGTTGAAAACCAGAGCTGAGAAAATTTATGCATTTCAGTTAACTGACATAAAAATATTTTTAGAGATACAGCCTGAGTTTTCTCGTTTGCTGCGCTTTATTTCTTCCGCAAAAATACTCGGCTGTGATTGGTCAAAATCCGGGATAAATGTCTCTGATTGGTTAATTTTTTCGGAAGAAAAAAAACGCATCAAACAAGAAACCTCAACCTGCATAATACTAAAAAAATACTACGTCTAAAAAATCATAATTTGGGTAAATTTGCTTTGAAGAAAACGAACCTCTTAATTGATTTTCGGTATTATCATTTTTTTAATTATAATATTGCGCAATTTTCAAGACCGCGCAATCAGAACCTTCTAAAACAAAATGGAAATAACGGGACATAGACTATGTCACATAGTGCTTTGAAAATAGTGCAATTAAAATACAAAATTGAACGTTTTTGTCTCGGGAATAATAGGCAGTAAAAAGTCAAATAATTCAACCGTCAAATAATGATTAATACAGTTATCACAAAAAAATAAGCGCCGAAAATGACGTCAATTTTCGTGGAAATTAAATTTTGAAAAATTACCGCGTGAGTTTCAAGAAGCGGCAAGAAAAAAGTTATTTGTCGATATTTGAGTGGATTTTACCAAATTCAATGGCTGTGAGACAAAAAGCATGGTTTTGATATTCACATGGTTTTAACTTCACTTGAATATAACGTGGTATATCCAGTATTTGTTTTGCAAACATTTTAAAAACATTTTTTTTTAATTTTTTGTTAAAAATATATTTTCGTCAAAAGTGAGGTCAATTTTAAGTGTGAATTAAATTTATCATAAAATCATCAGTATTTTTTTATTGTGTAACGAAACATTTTGTTCAAGATCATTGTTTATTTTTATAACTTTGTAAGAGCATTTTTCCGTCAAAACTTTTTATGTCAAAATTTTTTTTCGTCAAATAATAAAATGTCCTTAATTTCATGTTGAAGCATCGCTAGGCCTTCGTTCCCGTTTCAGCCTTATGCAAGGTCATAAATATAACTTCGCCGATAGTTTCGCGGCTGCAATGCTCGTCGCGCTACATTTAGCGCTTCTCACTCTATTTTGAAGGCTTGTCGTTTAAGCCATAACTTATGGCTCATGAAAGGATTAGGTACACTGAATACCTAAACTAGGTACTCCATCTACTTTTATGCAATATTTCAAGTTCATTTGGTGATTGGAATACTTTTCAGCCATTTCAGGTTGGATTTTGTTCCTCTTTTTATTTCAACAATAAAATTTATAATTTAAAAAAGTTTTTGACAAAAAAATAATCTCTCAAAATTGTACGAAATATTTTTTAACATTTTAAGTTGATCCAAGAATAATTTTCCC
The DNA here is from genome assembly GCA_004367855.1 of Oikopleura vanhoeffeni. Classification (NCBI taxonomy): domain Eukaryota; kingdom Metazoa; phylum Chordata; class Appendicularia; order Copelata; family Oikopleuridae; genus Oikopleura; species Oikopleura vanhoeffeni. Next base: position 59,402 of record SCLH01002132.1, read on the forward strand.
CATTTTTAATCATAAAATCTTCCTTATATTTTTCGATATGCAGCATATCATATGCTGAAAAACAATTTTTTATTTATGTTTAATTTATCCGAATTTCCTTCCAGTTTCTAAGTGATTCTATCCACTTTGATTTTTTCTCTTCTGTTCCAGGTTTCTCTAAATTTGTGGAACATTGTGTCCCTTCCACGTTATATACCGTTCTAATCGTGCGGAAATAAATTCAGAAATTACATACGAAAAAGTTCAATCAAAAAAATTAAGAGTGATCAACGCCTCTCCGTTAAAAAAAGTTAAGATTTGTGAGATTTTTTCTTAGTTTTTGATTCTATTGTCAATCGAGTGTCAAATATAAGGGAGGATATGATGAGGAGTAGATTCGGCCGCCTGTTCGAAGCCCTTAGGGAGTAGAGGAAAAACAATAAAATTGTACAGGGAGGGACACCTATCCCACTACTAAGCGTGGCCGAGGGACAATGACCTTGGAATTTTGTCCTTGTTTTCATTTATTATTAAAGGTGCTTTCAAAAGTTGTGCTTTAATCGAGAAAGAATACTTTAAAATTGATTTGACACACTGACTAGATATTATGATAAATGAAACTTAAGACATTTTTTAGTTTCGTAAAAATATTTTCCATAATTTTTCAACAAAAATTTAAAAAAATTTGAAAAATTTGCAAGAAAAAATTTACCCGTCAGAAAATGATTAAGACTTATATCAGAAAAAGTAAGCGTCGAAATTGACGTTTATTTTTGTGTGAAATTAAATTGATCACAAAAATACCGTGTGAGTTTTAAGAAGCGTTGAGACAAAAAGAGATTTGTCAAGACTTGAGTTGATTTGACCAAATTTGACGCCACTTGGAAATCGAGCAGTATTTTCCAGATTTGTTGCATTAAATTCAACAGGGACGGAATAGTAGCGGAATAGGTTACTTAGCGTGGCCGAAGAAAACTGACCTTTGAATTTTGTCCTTGTTTATATTTATTATAAAAGAAGGGTTTTCAAAAGTTGTGTTTAAATCGAGGAAAAAATAATTTGAAAATTTATTTGACTCACTAACTACATGGTTTCCTCAGTGGCGCATCAGAAATGTGTTAGATACGGCGAAATACTTTCCATGAGTTTTGAAAAATCAAAAATATTTTTTAAATTTGCAAGAAAAAATTATTGTTCAGGCATAAATCGTGAATGCCGGGAATTGCTACACTTTTGACACATTTTTTGACGGCATGTTTGAAACTTCGTGAAAATTGACAATTTTGGGTCGAATGAAAAAACTGTCACATAGGCTACCGTGGTTGTCTAAATAATGGCTCCTCTAGATAAAGCCCCCTCCCCTTTTTTGGGCATATTTGTAGAAAGTAGTATTAAAGGAGTGTTTAAAGAAAAAAGGCTGCCCCTTACCGGTACTAGCTTTTGCCCCCTCCCTTTTTCGCAAAAGCTAAAAGCGGGCAATATCTAGACATCAACTGTATGATACATACAGGGTGTAAGGTTTTTACCTTCTTTTTTCAAAACTGGTTACACTTGATTTCCGCCGTTTNGATTGGTTGTCAGAAGAGTTTTCTCAGATTCAACCAATCAAAACGGCGGAAATTAAGTGTAACCAGTTTGGAAAAAAGAAGGGAAAAACCTTACACCCTGTAGCCCTAGAGGGAAACTTTTTTTAAATAGACCAATAAGAGTGCTTCATTAACTAGAAGTCCTAACTGATCCGAGATTTCGGGCACAAACTTTCTGCCTATAATGGTATTCCTTGTTTTTGTGCTATCACTTTTCTTTCGGTGCCTTTTTTATAATACCGAAAAAAGGGTTTTTGCCAATCTTTAAATAGAAAGCATGTAAGCCGATTGTAAATTCATGTTTGGACTTTAAGGGGGTGCCATAAACCCAGCAGACTGGAGTTCATTTATAACTGACGAAAATAATCAGTCAGTATATTTTTTTATGTTAGATATAGTTAGCTGATACGACATAAATATGTTTCAAGCTTGATAAAATTTTTTTATTCATTTTAGAGAACAGTTTGGTTCGATGTTGTCATTTTTGAAATCGTAAAATTTCAAAAAAAATTCAAACTATTATGAAAATTTCCGCATTTTTGTCCAAAATTTTTTCTGATAGTTTTAAGAAATCTATGATAAAATAAAAAAATTGCCACTTTAAACTTTTTTCATGCATGTCTACATATTTTCTGACTGCTGTTTGAAAAATCATATATGGTTATTTGTTCATTTTTTGTCGACTTTTTTAGAAAAATTATTGAAAATTTCCGCAATCAAGTCCAAAATTTTTATTAGTGGTTTTTTGAACTCTCCATAAAAAATCAGGCAGAATCACATATTAAATGTTTGGATCTATTAATATCCGTATGTCAACTAATGGTGGGTCGCGGATTTCATTTCTAAACTATCGATGAAATTTTTAACACTCGGTGGTACACTCGAAAGTGCCATTTGCACTAAATATTTATAAATTTTATGCTGTCAAAAATCCAAATAAAATTGTGGATGTTTAAGGCGCCATTCTTTAGATTAGAACATTTTAAATATCAAAAACGCAATTGAAGGTCAATTTTTATCTCAAAAAAGTTGTTTCTCTACTTTTGCCATTTAACCATTTTTCTGGGAAAAACTTTTCATATCAGGGAATTTTTTAATAAGCAACATAAAAACAAGACTTTTAGCGCATAACACCCGACATTTCTGAAGTTATTAATATCGTCTAAAAAAAATCTTGTAGTCGAGTTTAGTTGGAATGGATGTACCGTGAAAAGTGGTTTTTATATTTCCCAGATATAGTTATGTTAAAAATTAAAAATATAAACGTTGCAAGAATGGACACTTTTATTGAAGATAAAAATTAAAAAAATAAATTTTCAAATTTTTTTTTCTTTCATTTACTCGCTCTGAAAAAAATGTTCCAATCTGAGGAACTTATTGGCAACCCCTTAAGGGCCTTGGTGCATTTTGACAGATTTGCACTTTTTCAACTTTTTTTTCTCTTGATGGGAAACTTTTTGCCACTTCAAAATTTTTGAATAAAAACGTTTTCGAACAAAAGTTGCTACTTTTGAGCTCACTTTGTATAATCTGATTTTATTCAGATCGATTATTTTTATGATGTTATGAAAAAACACTCAAAAAACGCGCGTTTGCTATCGAAGGTGTCTAAATTACAGTAAAATTTGTTTTCTTTTATTTATTAATTATAAGCTCTAAAAAACGGTTGAAAATTTGTTTAATTTAAATTTTTACGACTTTTACATCAAAATCGAAAATTTAAATTTTTGAAAAACAGACGAAAAAAAACGAAATTTTAGCACATCGAAAGAAATATTTTTTTTATGAGTTTAATTTATTAAATTTTAAACGGTGGTCAAGTCGGCTTACCAATTTGGCAAGTTTGTTGATGAAATTTTCTTAATTCTGGATAAAAGAGGGCTCTGATGGATTTCTGCCAAACCGTAGTTTCGTTTCAAAAAGTATGATTCAGAGTAGTAAGAAATGAGGAAAATTTTCAAAATATTTCCAAATAGTTTCGACCGAAAATCCCCAAAAAATTTCATATGATTTTTCAAATAGCATATTAAAAATATGTGTTCACCTGCGTGAAAAGTTAAAGTGGCCATTTTGAAGAGTCTTTTTCGTTGATTTGAAAAAAATACTGCAAAAAAAANTTGAACAAAAAATAAGACATTTTTTTATAATGTTCGGAACTTTTTTCAAAAATTTCTCATAATTTGTCGAATTCGAAAAGTTTAATTCGATCTCAAAATTTTCTTATAAAGCAATAACTCAAAATTTTTGTAGTTACAAAAGTTGCCTGGAGTATGAAACATCACTTTCGTGGTATATTGAGAAGAATATATAAACCCTGTAAAGAGTTTTACATCAAGAGCCCATATCCGTATCTGTAAAAATGCACCGAGGCCCTTAGCTTAGAAGGCTTAGAAGGTCAAATTAGAGAGGTAAAGACAAGGATGTTTTATAATTTTGTTAAGTAAATCTGGACCAATTATAAAATCTAGATTTAAACGATTTAGCTATATTTCATTTATTTAACCCATCAGTAGACAGTGTCTACTAGACACTCCCTAGATGATTTTTAAATCAACTATTTTTATAAATTGAAACAATTTCAATATCAATTTATGTAGATATAAAACGGACAAAAATGATTTTCAGGTCATATATATTTTCAGGTCATATATATGTTTTATGATAAGGTAGGAACGGCAGAAATCGACCAGCTCAGATTTTATTTATTTTCCGAGCACTTTTAGTTTATTTGCTGAAATTGACCTAGAAACAATTTTGAAAAAATTTATGTCCCGTTTTCCAAAAATCAGCATTTTTGGGAAATTTTGGAAAATCTTGAAATTTTTTGGTTTTTAAAATTTTTGACAGGGTTGCAAGTGATTTGAAAAAATATTTTATTTCAAGAAGTTATTTATTTGTAATTTTTTAGAATAAACTACATAAATTTTCTTTGTCAAGCAAAATTTATTTTACCGTTCCTACCTAATTTTGTGACTAAAAATGAAATTATTTAGTTTTTTCGAAATACGGACTGGAAGGCCTGAAGCTCAAAATATATATTGAAATATCTTTGTCGAGCTCCGTTTTGAAAGTATTAAATAGAATTTTGAAAAATTTTTAATTTTCTAGGATAATTGCACTATTTAATATAATTTTCTGAAATTTTTGATAAAAACGTTCATAAGGAATTATGCAGACCTGTCGAGAATTGCAAAGAGGTCAGGCCAAATGAAAACCCGTTCAAGTTTAAAACACCACAATATATATATTATTAAGAAAGACACCATTATTGAGGCTTAAATGTTTTGTAGGGTAATTTAATATGAAAAGGTGCTTGCAGGATTAATTCTATCAGAAATCTTTTGTATATATTTGCGCCCTAATCGTTACCTTTTTTGGGCTAGTTCGTGTCCTATTTTGCCCTAAAATACGGTTTGTCGTAGTCTGAATCCAAACCCATGACATGGGTCCCATGTACTATTTTTGGCGCTAAAGATCAATACTCTTAAGACATTTCGGAAAATTATAAGCAAATTGCTGGTCTTTTTACCCTCAAACATGGTGAGGAAATCACCATTCGATCTTTTTAAAAATATTTTGTAGATATTCTGTAAGATTTCTTAATTTTCTAAAAATTCAAGGTCAATTTTTGAACGAACTAGACGAAAATCCCAAAAAAAGCTCACGTTGGGCTTTCGACGAGGTATTCGACTGCACATTCATATTGTTTTTGAAGTCCTAATATAAAAATTCTGAGAGGAGTAGGCTTTTGCGTTATGGACTTAAAAAGGCTTAGAATACGGTTTTTCGATGATTCTGGAGTCAAATCAGAAAAATTTGCTTAAATCTCTTAGTCAAATCTTTTAGTTCAAATATTTTGACCAATTAAAGTTTCAATTACAAGAAAATTGTTTTGTCTTCAAAAACCTTGGAGGAGGCGGCTTTTTGCTTTAAAATATCACTTTAGTTTAAAGCTCGTTTCTGATTGGACAAGCCATTGGTGATTTCAGATATTTTTGCAAGTGCAAGATTTTTGTCAAAATATATAATAAAGAAATGTTTTTTGATCGACCCATGCGTTATATCTTTTTCCCAACGGAACTCCATCTCAAAAACGTTTACTATCTCTATAGCGCGTGTTCGAATCTCAATAATGTTGTCTTAGTGATTGTCTTGAGTATGATTATAGGCAACGGTGCTTGATATTGGGACCGCTAAATTTGAAAACATTTTGATCATTTTGACAAAAAAAATGCGTAGGTGGAACACTTTGTGAGCTGGATATCTCCTAATATCGCATGTCCTGGCTTGATTTTTTTTATTGATACAATGCAGAATTTGCACAGCTTTACGATGAACGTAAAAAGACGCGCGCGGAAGACTGCGAAGAAAATGCAAATGTCGATTTAAGATTCTAACCGTTATTTTTTCTGGTCAAAATGCCGAAAAAAAGAAAAAAAATATTTCATTTAATTTCTTCGTAGTTTTTTGTCCCGATATTTTTTCCGCTTTGGTCTCATTTTTTTAATTTAAACCTTATAATTATGACCCATAATTTATGAGTCTTTAAATTCCAAAAAAGTAACCACAAAATTAACAAAATTCAAAATATATTATCCTAGTGAAATTTCCAGAGTTTCAAATAAATATTTTGAAAATTTTTTGCTGAAAAAAAATTTATCGGAAAGATCAAAATACATGGTAACCTAGTACTTACCATCAATTGACTTTTATTTTTCTAAGAATATGTAAAAATATTTTGCCATCCTTAAATTTTCCCACAAAAAAAGATATACTGTACTGTACGAGAAAAGTTTAAGGGGGTAGTCATGTCTAATTTTTATGAAGACTTAGAGGCAATCAGAATGCACCAAATTGCTTCGGAATGTCAACAAAATCTATTTCCGATCAAATCTAAAAAAAAAAATTTCGAAATTTTTGCGTTTTTTCGATTTTTTTTAAAGATTTTTCTTCAGAATTTAGTCAAAAAATATTGTTTGTTAAGATTTGAACACTAAAACTTCAAAATATTGGCTTGACTAAGCCAACTTTATGTTCAGTGTTCCACTGGCTTTCTAATATAATCGTTTTGGGCATGACTACGTTTTACTTAAGTAATTTTTCCTGAGATTTTGATCATTTTAAGAGGTTGCCATAAATCGTATTTTTACACCTTAAAAGCTAAAGTCACCAAATTTTTACTCGAGGAAGGTGTTTTGTACGATACGCTCCTACCAGATTACCCTGACATTCGCGAGAACGACAGGCCCCACCAGACTACCGCTATCACAAACGCTATCACCTCCTGACCATGTGTTGTATCAAAGGAAACTAACCAATTTCCAAAAACGATTATATATCTATACTTAATCAATAAAAAAAGGTTACATCCGATCAAAAAAGCTCAAAATGTTCTATTTATGTATGAATAATTTATTTATGTATAAAGACTTATTCTTTATTTATTTATTAATTTCGAGTTAAATTTTTTGCAATTTTTTTGGCATTCAGCATACTCGAAATCAAAGTCAACGCGTTAACAAAATACACCCTTATAACATTTTCTAACATATATTTGTGATTCCTAAAAATTTTTGCATCAGTAACTGGATTTTAAAAACATAATTATGAGTCGATAAACGTCAATTGTTTTTTGAGACATCGTTGTCATAAACTAAATTATTTTCAATTTTTCGGACGCTTTTATTTCGCAGAAAAATCTTTCATGACATTTTTAAAAACATATTCTTAATCCTCGTACAATTTTATATTTTCCCTGATGTTTTCGGTACAAAAAAAATTTATACTAGACTGTGACAGCCGTTTGTATGACGCGTCACCCAACTTTAAGAGGAGAGCTAAAAATTGCGTATTGTTTTGTCTTTCAACCGCTCTAAGTCGAGGAGGATTGTTGCAGTCAAGGTAAAAATTACATTTTCGAAAATATCAGGCAATTTTGTATACATTTATCGCTCCCTAACTGGAACACCCTGTCGATTTGAAATACGAAATTTCAAAACTCAAAAATGGCTATAGATGTTTTTAAGCTATCTTGTAGAGAATTTTTTTCTGGTCATTTTAAGACCCTGGATTTTTTTTTGGTTTTGAGATTTTTTTCAAAAAAAAACAGTTTAAAGGTGCGAAAAGTGACCTTTTAGTCCTTGGGTTCTCACGGGAGTTAAAATAGCGGAATTACAAATAAAATAAGCTGAATCTACAGCAAAGGGTTTTCTCCAAGGTGATTTTTAATTGCAACATTATCGGATATACCGGCTGGTCAAAATTAACCGGTAAAGTATAGCTTTCGGTACCGGAAGTGATATTTCAATGATTTACATGTACCAAAAGATGCGCAATTATCGGTTTTCTGNAAACGGTATTATGAACTAGGGGTTATAAGTGACCACAAAGTGCCGCTAGAGGGGAATTTGTATCATGGGAAAATATCACTTACAGTTTTCACGCAGGATATAAATTCCCCCTATGGCACCACCTTGCGGTCACTTATGACCCCTAGTTCATAATACCGTTTTCAGAAAACCGATAATAGCGCATCTTTTGGTAAATGTAAATCATTGAAATATCACTTCTGGTACCGAAAGCTATACTTTACCGGTTAATTTTGACCAGCCGGTATATCCGATAATGTTGCAATTAAAAACCACTTAGGAGAAAACCCTTTGCTGTCGATTCAGCTTATTTTATTTGTGATTCCGCTATTTTAACTCCCGTGAGCACCCGAGGACTAAAAGGTCACTTTTCGCACTTTTAAGGGGGTAGCGGTCGCATAAATGTACTTTTGTACTCTAATTTACAAGAATACAAAACTGCTTGGAAACTTTTGATGATAGCCATCTATTATTGATCTACAATAATAATTTATCAGAATAATTCTTGGTCGACCCTGGTGACCACCATGCGGAGAGTTCTAGAGCACCTAACCGAATTTGCAAATTACTACTCCTCCTAGAGCTTGCATACGATCTCACTCAAACTTGGCATCAACCACGGAAACACTTATGGTTGTTATTTCATGCAGCGGATTTTTGAATTTCCAACTGGTTTTTTCTAGAACTGCGAAAAACCCGCCTAATTTCAAGATTTTCGCTCTTCAAAGTACTACTCCTCATAGGTTACATTGAAGAATGCAGTATAAGTTTGGAGGAATATTTTTTTGTTATTTTGATGCAGCCGAATTTTGAAATGTTTTGTAGAATTCTAGAAAATCGCATTTTAGTAAACCGGAAATGAAATCTTGGAAAATGAAAGTCGTCGTATTAAGTCGAAAGTACCACCAAATTGAAGCTTGAGTTTCACTGATAAAAAATCTGTTTACAGCTTTTTGATATTTTGAGTTTTTTTGGTCGAAAAGTGGGTTTCAATGTTTTCCAAAAATAATTACTCAGAAAAATTCTGAAAAAATGGAAATTTCGAACTTTTTTTGGGATTTTGTTTCAATAAGTTTATGCTTTCTGAGTTTTCCCTAGCAATTTCGTGCTATTTTTACATCCCAAAGTACCCTAAAAAGAGTGCGGCCGCTACCCCTTAAACCGTTTTTTTTAATGTAATAGTAAATATTAAAATGACCAGAAAAAAATTCTCCACAAGATAGCTTAAAAACATCGATACCCATTTTTGAGTTTTGAAATTTCTTATTTCAAATCGTCCCTTAACTGGAAAACAGCGCCCTAACTGGAACACTTTTTTGGAACACAACCTCGGACAGCCTAATGACGATATTTTAATTGAGGACTTTTAAATCGCTATGTAGTTTTTAACTACATTTCACTACAAAATAACTACATTTCACTCAAGATTTAACTACATTTAACTCCAACTACATTTCACTCGAAACGCCTACGCAACAATAATAAGTTGTTGTTTTAACTACATTTCACTATTTCTTCTAACTACATTTCACTTTAATTACATTATACTCCCCGTTCTAACTTCCATCGGTGTGTAATCACTCAAACAATCACTAAGACAATCACTAAGACAATCACTAAGACAATCACTTAGACAACTTCAGTGGGATTCGAACACGCGCTATAAAGATAGTAAACAATTTTGAGATGGAGTTCCGTTGGGAAACGGATATATTGCGTCAAACCATGAAAACCCCGATTTAACCTGAATTATTGACGACCACCCTTTAATTCTTTAAAAAGTGTTGAAAGTACTTTTTATATTTTATTACAGTAGTTTCAAAACAGTACATGATGATAGATAATGTAGATGATCTTCAAAGTAACTTTCAAGTTCATTGTTTCAATTTGAAATCAAAATACAAACCACTGAAATACAACCGAAGCCTTGAAGTCGACGTTTGTACACATCGGTCGCTAGATAGCTATATTATGCTCTTTAGCGACCTTTGTATACATAGTTAGCCCATATTTTTTAATGATTTTGATAAAAAATTGACCTTAAGGTTTCATACTAGTAAAAAAGTGATTTGGACATTTTTTTATATTTTATTAATGCATCCACCGTTACAGTGGATTTTAACTTTGCGTGTGTTATATTAATTTTTTAATCTGCATTCCGGTTTGAAGCATCAGATATTAATTTGGTGAATTAAATCTTCGTCGAATATTTTAATCGACTATAAATACAATCGTTCATAGAGTTTATCGAAAATGATGCCCGTGACGCAGCCCGTCCGTACTAATTTTTTGTGCTTCGGAATATTGTATTTTCATAAGCTGATAAGAATTGTTAACTCAAAATTCGCATGTTTCATATCGATAACGGGGCCTCTTCGCATATATAAAAGCCATTTTTTTTGCCAAAACTTTCATATAATTCGGCTTTTGAAAAAGACTCATCCGCTCAAACTGAGCACAAATATTTAGTTAATAATAAAATAAAACTGTCTAAAAATGGCTAATATCTTTTTATCACTTTTTGGTTAGAATGCGTAGCCACTTAGTGCACGTCATGAGTCTTTAAAAATATTGAACGACGAAATTGACCGTTGTTGTCTTGGTTTCTGAAATATTTTGGAAAAAGTTTGTTTGACAGTTACTCGAAAACAATGTTATATTTGTTATTTTACACGTCAAATCAGATAAATTCCAAGACTTGCTTCTAATCTGAGGTCGATTTGACCTATAAAATTTAAATGATCGACTATGCAACCTCCTAATGTTTTAGCTGCATCATTTAGTCATTTTTTGTGTTGCCATTTTGAATGATAAAAAATTAAATTCAATATTAATATTAATAAGTTCATAAATAGAATCAAGGAATCGATTAACAATAAAATGTTTGACACATTGGCCAAATTTAATGATTATTTGTCGTCTTTTTAAACTCAATAATAAATTAACAATTAAAAGTTTGATTGAAAAGTTGGTTCTATGGATTATTTAATTCATGAAAAAAAAAATTTCACGATTTTTGATATGGGCACCTGCTAGGGTGTCCGCCAGGCTTATAAAGGGATGCATACCCGATCGGATTTTCTATCCCCATCTCCAATTATTATCCTATCTTTAGCTCAAACCTACGCAAAAAAAAGGTATAGAAACTTCAGTGGGGTTACCCCACGCAAAACCCATCCCTTATCCCTTTATCACACTTTGCTTAGAATGCGTAGCCAAATAGGAGAATCAAAAGAAGAATTACATAAAAAATCGACGTGGCTACGCATTCTAAGCAAAGTGTGATAAAGGGTTATACAAGCCTGGTGTCCGCAGTCAGCGAAAGAATTTGCAATGATCAATTTTTGAGAAAATAAAAAACTGTAAAATACGTAAATTCAAAAAAGAATTCAATTTGTTTTTGATTTTTCAAAAATTTGAAGTCTTAGCCCGATATTTATTGGTTTAAGTTTTAACCAATCAGAATCGATTATTTCGGTTAAGTTTTCAATGTATTGTTTCATGTTGACAGTCAACTGACCGTCAACAGTTGACTTCAAAAATATATTAATAAATGTTCATTGTTATTTTCTCACTTGTTTCTTAATTGAAAACTCGGAAAATCAACAAAAATGGCCAGAATTACATTTTTTGTTTTTTTTTTGTCCGCTAGCGCAAAAATGACATCAATTTGAGCAAATACTTCATTGTACCTTGAACGATTTTCTTTAGTTAAGTTTAACCTTAAGACAAAAATAAAGGGTTTTTTCTATATTTTTAAAAAATTGGAGACAAAAATTGAGGGTCAGTTATTGTGTCTTTCTTAGTAATAATAATCTTACTTAAACCTTTCGAGCTTGAATGGTTTTTTCTCACGTGAATCATAACCGTCAGTTTCCTAAGAAAACAGTTTTAATTCAAGTGGGAAAACCCCGTTCAGGTTCAAAAGGCTACAAGATAAACAATATTGAGAAGGACAAAATGATTGACCCTTAAATTTGTTATTAGGTGATTAATGATGAAAAGATGCTTGCAAGATTAATTCGACCTATGAAATTCTGCATGTTTGGTTAAAAGCTGATCGAGAAAAGTGCATGCGACTTTGAACTAACCCCTGCGCCATGGCGCGCCAGTGTTGTAAATCGGGATTGATTGTGTTTCGGGATCGGGACGAGACTCTGTTATTAAAAAATGGAATCGGGACGGGATGTTATTTTTTCCGGAGCAGCCCAACCGTTCCCGCCTGCGTCAAAAACTGCTATTTGACTACCTCTCGAAACTTCGAACACATAAAAATGGCAGCCAAGAGCTCCTTAACTTAGCAGATGTATCAAACTTCGCGGGCGATCGTTTTCGACAGATGTAAATTTTAAAGGATCTCCTATTTTGGGGATATCCTATTTTCTGAACCATGTGTGTTCATTACAAATTTTAAATTCAAAGTTAAAATTTTGATTAATAATTTTAAATTTATATAAAAAATTGAAAACTTTGATAATAAAATCTGAAACCAAAAAGAAACATTTTTTTCAAAAATCAATTATTTTGCTTCAAAAATAAACATTGAAATCCAATTAAAGGATAAATTTAAACTATTATTATCTCATGTAAAGTTTTACTCAAAAATTGAATGGTAAATATTGTACAAAATATAAAATTTTCTTCAAAATAAGAAAATTGTGTCCAAGAAATAGAAATTGTAGCTTAAAAAGAAATTTCATATTGAGAGGATTCAAGAACCATTAAAAAATTATTTCAAAAAGGAAACAAAATGTCAAAAATTAATGAATTTGCCGAAATCTTTACCAAAGGGCAATAAAGGGATATACTTAACATTTGTAGTGCATTTGGAGTACATTTGGTAATTTTTTCATGAATAAAACATTTCTAAAATTTCTGAAACCTTTATCGGGAAGTTTCTTTTTGGGATTTATCTAACCCAGAAATTTTGAATAATATTTTATCTTATTTTCGAACCGACATTTTAGCCGAACTTGACGAAAATCTCCCTGAAAATATTTCAAATCATCAGAAAACTTTTTTCCAAATAACTTTTGTGTCCATATTCTAGAATAATCACGATTTTCCAAGAATAACGATTAAGGACCCCTCAAAACATCAATATGTTTATTTTGCTTGATTACTAACGCTTGGTAACCGCGTGCTCTTTTTTGTTAACTAATTAACAATTTTGTAACTAATTAACATTAATTAGCATCTGGAATTCCCTGCCTAGTACAATTAAGCAGCATTTAAATTACTAACTATCAGGGTTTTACTAATTAATTCATCATTCTTTAAAATTAACTGGTACCACAAAAACTTTTAGGAAAGTGCCTATGAGGTGAGAAATAATCACTGTACTGCCTTTGATATGTAATGAATGCTTTAAGAAAAAAACTCCTAAGTTTAAAATATGAAATAGTTTTATCTATATTTTGACATAGCTTCTTAGCATGTCTATAAATTATTACTTTTCAGTTTGCTCATATAATTTGGTAAATCTACTCTATAGTACAAATTAAATTTTTTAAAAAGGATAAATAAGTGTTGAATTTTAATCAACAAAAACTAGGACCAGCCTAACTCGGCATTTTAGCTTCTCTGCGGAAAAAATGACAGAGTGAAAATGGAAGTGTGAATGACCTGTATAGGCCGCAATTTCCAGTGCAATTTAAAAATGGATAATTAAAATTCTAAAAGAATTACCAATGAATGGCAACATAAAAGTGAGATTAGATAAATCTAAGTGCCACCAAAAGATTCGTTTGTATACGATTGCTTGGAAACGATATTAGCAACTAGGGTCTCATTTTCACAACAACGTATTTTCTTAAAAAAAAAATGGGTTCTATAAATATTTTGTTTTGCTCTCTAGCACTGTTTGTGTTGAAAATGAGACCATAGTTGCTAATATTGTTTCCAGCAATTGTTATACAAGGATTTTGGTGGCACTAGATTTTCTAATTCTCACTTTATGTTCAAATTGTCGATTTTGGCCACTTTTGTGATTACAGCCAATCAGGCCGAAATTCAAAAAGGAGTCTTATCGAGTTCTCAACCCTGGGCTCTGTATTGATATTTGCGAAAATAGTTCGTGAATTAAAATAATGCCTTGACAAACGTTTCATATAAAACACCATTTCGGCCTATATTCTTATCCCAGATTGCCGACCTCTGAGGCAAAAATCGTAAAAATAGCTCCCATTCACTAAAATTAAGACAATTTTCGGTTCTCACAATCTCAAAACTTTCCGATATAAGCTCTAGGATCCTTGTTTCTTTGGAAAAAGCTGAAGAAACTCGTGTTTAACCGCGGTTAACCAGATGGTTGGTGGAGTGGTACTGAAGCGTCTAATGGAATCGCGAGATCAAGATGATCTTTCATATGTATTGATGAGAAATGTTCTACCGTCATCCAGTTTCGCCGTACCAACAAGCCTCCAAATGGTCAGAATCACGTACAACCCCCCTTAAGTTTGCAGGACTTTGCATTACAGAAATAATACAGAAAATAATACAGAAAATAAGGTGAATATGAAAGTAAACAAAAACTTTAAAGATAAAAATGATAAGAAAAAAAGATAAAAAGAGAAATAAATTATTATTCTTTATCTGAGAATCATCAAGAAAAGGCATCATAGTTAGGGTTCGAACTCGGGGAGAACCAGGGGCCAAATAAAACCGATATGGTTTATATGCGACTATGCTCACAGGGTGAATCAGTGCCAAAAAAATCTTTAATTAACAAAAAAACTTTTGAGCCATCTGGTGGTCAGGAAGGAGGTTTAAAAAAGTGCATTTTTAACCTTTATTTCTATGATTTTGATTATAATTTTCAAAAGTTGGCAATTTACTCTTATGGACTGTTCTCGCTGGAAAAAAAATGCTAAATTTTAAATTTTCCCCGGTCCGAACTCTAATCATAGTATGTTCTGCTGGTTCACAAAATGAAGTTTGAAGTTCAATTTGATTCAAATTGCCGATTGTAAAGCAGTAGAAATGGCTTCAATATGTCGAATCTAAATTTTGTAAAATCGTAGATTTCTTCAATTTTTTTTGTCTTTGAATTGTTTTTTTTCTCCGGGCTCCGGATCCGGGCATTAGGCTATTTTCTTTAACTTTTCTTTTGAATTTTCCGATTGATTTTTTGAAATCGCGAAGTTTGACGTAGGATTTTTTCAACGGCAGCTGCCAGCTGACCGGCACCACATGCTTCTTTTTATTTCGATTAACAGATTTTAGTGAATTTTCGAAAGTTATTAATCGTTGCTTGAATGCCGTAATATCATATAAGTGAATTAAACTGTGCGTAGGATTGAAATATACTAACTAATATTTTCGATGATTTGAAATATTTTCAGGGAGATTTTCGTCAAGTTCGGCTAAAATGTCGGTTCGAAATAAGATAAAATATTATTCAAATTTCTGGGTTAGATTAATCCCAAAAAGAAACTTCCCGATAAAGTTTTCAGAAATTTTAGAAATGTTTTATTCATGAAAAAATTACCAATGTTACTCCAAATGCACTACAATGTTAAGTTATATCCCTTTATTGCCTTGGTAAAGATTTCGGCAAATTCATTAATTTTGACATTTTGTTTCCTTTTTGAATAATTTTTAATGGTTCTTGAATCCTCTCAATATGAAATTTCTTTTCAAGCTACAATTTCTATTTCTTGGACACAATTTTCTTATTTTGAAGAAATTTTATATTTTGTACATATTTACCATTCATTTTTGAGTAAAACTTTACATGAGATAATAATAGTTTAAATTTATCCTTTTATTGGATTTCATGTTTATTTTTGAAGCAAATATGATTTTTGAAAAAAATTTTTCTTTTGGTTTTTCAGATTTTATTATCAAAGTTTTCATTTTTATATAAATTTAAATTATAATCAAAATTTCAACTTGTAATTTAAAATTTGTAATTGAACAACATGGTTCAGAAAATAGGATATCCCCAAATAGGAGATCCTTTAAAATTTAATCTGTCGAAAACGATCGCCCGCGAGTTTGTACATCTGCTAAGTTAAGGAGCCTTCGCTGCCATTTTTATGTGTTCGAAGTTTCGAGAGGTAGTCAAATGAGCAGTTTTTGACGCAGGCGGAACGGTTGGGCTGCTCCGGAAAAATAACATCCCGTTCCGATTCCATTTTTTAATAACAGAGTCTCGTTCCCGATCCCGAAACACAATCATCCCGATTTACAACACTGGCGCGCCATGGCGCAGGGTTAGTTCAAGTTCGCATGCACTCTTCTCGATCAGCTTTTAACCAAACATGCAGAATTTTCATTAGGTCGAATTAATCTTGCAAGCATCTTTTTCATCATTTATCACCTAATAACAATTTAAGGGTCATCATTTTGTCCTTCTCAATATTGTTTATCTTGTAGCCTTTTAACCTGAACGGGTTTTCCCACTTGAATTAAAACTGTTTCTTAGGAAACTGACGGTTTATGATTCACGTGAGAAAAACCATTCAAGCTCGAAAGGTTTTAAGTAAGATTATTATTACTAAGAAGACACAATAACTGACCCTCATTTTGTCTTCCAATTTTTTTAAAATATAGAAAAAACCCTTTATTTTTGTCTTAAGGTTAAACTTAACTAAAGAATCGTTCAAGGTACATGAAGTATTTGCTCAAATTGTGTCATTTTTTGCAGCTAGCGGACAAAAAAAAACAAAAAATGTAATTCTGGCCATTTTTGTTGATTTTCCGAGTTTTCAATTAAGAAACAGTGAGAATAACAATGAACATTTTTAATATATTTTTGAAGAACTGTTGACGGTCAGTTGACTGTCAATGAACAATACATTGAAACTTAACTGAATAATCGATTCTGATTTGGTTAAAACTTAAACCAATAAATATCGGGCTAAGACTTCAAATTTTTGAAAATCAAAAACAATTGAATTCTTTTTTGAACCTTTACGTATTTTTAACAGTGTTTTTATTTTCTCAAAAATTGATCATTGCAACTCTTTCCCTGACTGCGGACACCACTGGCGGACACCACTGGTGTCACCCAGGCTTGTATCAACCTTTATCACACTTTGCGTTAGAATGCTAGCACGTCGATTTTTTATGTATTCTTCTTTTGATTCTCTATTTGGCTTACGCATTCTTAGCAAAGTGTGATAAGGGAAGGATGGGTTTGCGTGGGTAACCCACTGAAGTTTCTATACCTTTTTTTTGCGTAGGTTTGAGCAAAGATAGGAATTAATTGGAGATGGGGATAGAAAATCCGATCGGGTATGCATCCCTTTATAAGCCTGGCGACACCCTAGCAGGTGCCCATATCAAAATCTGAGAAATTTTTTTTCATGATTAAATAATCATTAGACCAACTTTTCAATCAAACTTTTAATTGTTATTTATTTTGAGTTTAAAAAGACGACAATATCATTAATTTGGCCAATGTGTCAACATTTTATTGTTAATCGATTCCTTGATTCTATTTATGACTTATTATATTAATATTGAATTTAATTTTTTTCATTCAAATGGCAACACAAAAATGACTAATGATGCAGCTAAACATTAGGAGGTTGCATATCGATCATTTAATTTTATAGGTCAAATCGACCTCGATTAGAAGCAAGTCTTGGAATTTTATCTGATTTGACGTGTAAAATAACAAATTTAACATTGTTTCGAGTAACTGTCAAACAAACTTTTTCCAAAATATTTCAGAAACCAAGACACAACGGTAATTTCGTCGTTCAATATTTTTTAAAGACTCATGACGTGCACTAAGTGGCTACGCATTCTAACCAAAAAGTGATAAAAAGAATATTAGCCATTTTTTAGACAGTTTTATTTTATTATTAACTAAATATTTGTGCTCAGTTTGAGCGGCATGAGTCTTTTTCAAAAGCCGAATTATATGAAAGTTTTGGCAAAAAAAATGGCTTTTATATATGCGAAGAGGCCCCGTTATCGATATGAAACATGCGAATTTTGAGTTAACAATTCTTATCAGCTTATATGAAAAATACATATTCCGAAGCACAAAAAATTAGTACGGACGGGCTGCGTCACGGGCTCATTTTCGATAAACTCTATGAACGATTGTATTTATAGTCGATTAAAAATATTCGACGAAGATTTAATTCACCAAATTATATCTGATGCTTCAAACCGGAATGCAGATTAAAAAATTAATATAACACACGCAAAGTTAAAATCTCCTGTAACGGTGGATGCATTAATAAAATATAAAAAATGTCCAAATCACTTTTTTACTAGTATGAACCTTAGGTCAATTTTTTATCAAATTCATTAAAAAATATGGGCTAACTATGTATACAAAGGTCGCTAAGAGCAATATATAGCTATCTAGCGACCGTGTGTACAAACGTCGATTCTCAAGGCTTCGGTTGTATTCAGTGGTTTGTATTTTGATTTCAAATTGAAACAATGAACTTGAAAGTTACTTTGAAGATCATCTACATTATCTATCATCATGTACTGTTTTGAAACTACTGTAATAAAATATAAAAAGTACTTTCAACACTTTTTAAGAATTAAGGGTGGTCGTCAATAATTCAGGTTAATCGGGGTTTTCGGTTTGACGCAATATATCCGTTTCCCAACGGACTCCATCTCAAAATTGTTTACTATCTTTATAGCGCGTGTTGAATCCCACTGAGAGTTGTCTAAGTGATTGTCTTAGTGATTGTCTTAGTGATGTTGAGTGATTACACACCGATGGAGTTAGAACGGGGAGTATAATGTAATTAAAGTGAAATGTAGTTAGAAGAAATAGTGAAATGTATTAAAACAACAACTTATTATTGTTTGCGTAGGCGTTTCGATGAAATGTAGTGGATTAAATGTAGTTTAAATCTTGAGTGAAATGTAGTTATTTGATATGAAATGTAGTTAAAAACTACATTTGCGATAAAGTCCTCAATTAAATATGTCATTAGGCTGTGTCCGAGGTTGTGTCCAAAATGTTTTCCAGTTAGGGCGCTGTTTCAGTTAAGGGTCGATTTGAATAAGAAATTTTCAAACTCAAAATGGTATCGATGTTTTTAAGCTATCTTGTGGAGAATTTTTTTCTGGTCATTTTAATATTTACTATTACATTAAAAAAAAAACGGTTTAAGGGGTAGCGGCCGCACTCTTTTAGGGTACTTTGGGATGTAAAATAGCACGAAATTGCTAGGGAAAACTCAGAAACATAAACTTATTGAAAAATCCCAAAAAAAGTTTGCGAATTTCCATTTTTTCAGAATTTTTCTGAGTAATTATTTTTGAACACATTGAAACCCACTTTTCGACGAAAAAAACTCAAAATATCAAAAAGCTGTAAACAGATTTTTTATCAGTGAATCAGCTTCCAATTTGGTGGTAACTTTCGACTTAATACGACGGCTTTCATTTTCCAAGATTTCATTTCCGGTTTTACTAAAATGCGATTTTCTAGAATTCTACAAAACATTTCAAATTCGGCTGGCATCAAAATAACAAAAAATATTCTTCCAAACTTATCACTGCATTCTTCAATGTAACCTATGAGGAGTAGTACTTTGAAGAGCGAAAATCTTGAAATAGGCGGTTTTTCGCAGTTCTAGAAAAAACCAGTTGGAAATTCAAAAATCCGCTGCATGAATAAAACCAAATGTTTCCGTGGTTGATGCAAGTTTGAGTGGAGATCGTATGCCAAGCTCTAGGAGGAGTAGTAATTTTGCAAATTCGGTTAGGTGCTCTAGAACTCTCGCATGGTGGTCACCAGGGTCGACCAAGAATTATTCTGAAAATTATTATTGTAGATCAATAATAGATGGCTATCATCAAAGTTTCCAAGCAGTTTTTGTATTCTTGTAAATTAGGTACAAAAGTACACTTATGCGACCGCTACCCCCTTAAAAGTGCGACAAAGTGACCTTTTGTCTCGGGTGCTCACGGAGTTAAATAGCGGAATCACAAATAAAATAAGCTGAATCGACAGCAAGGGTTTTCTCCTAATGGTTTTTAATTGCAACATTATCGGATATACCGGCTGGTCAAAATTAACCGGTAAGTATGAGCTTTCGGTACCGAGAAGTGATATTTCATGATTTCATTTACCAAAAGATGCGCTATTATCGGTTTTTCTGAAACGGTATTATGAACTAGGTCATAAGTCGCAAGGTGGTGCCATAGGGGAATTTATATCCTGCGTTGAAAACTGTAAGTGATATTTTCCCATTGATATCAAAATTCCCCTCTAGCGGCACTTTGTGGTCACTTTAACCCCTAGTTTCATAATACCGTTTTCAGAAAAACCGAATAATGCATCTTTTTTGGTACATTGTAATCATTGAAAATATTCACTTCCGGTACCGAAAGCTATACTTTACCGACGTTAATCTTGACCAGCCGGTAATATCGATTAATTGTTGCAATTAAAAAATCACCTTTGGAGAAGAACCTTTGCTGTAAATTCCAGCTTATTTTTATTTGTAATTCCGCTATTTGTAACTTCCGTGGAGAACCCCAGAGGACTTAAAAGGTAATCTTTCGCACCTTTAAACTGTTTTTTTTTTGAAAAAAAATATCAAAACCAAAAAAAAAATCCAGGGTCTTAAAATGACCAGAAAAAAGTCTCTACAAGATAGCTTAAAGAAACATCTATAAGCCATTTTTGAGTTTTTGAAATTTCGTATTTCAAATCGCAGCGGTGTGTCCAATTAGGGAGCGATAAATGTATACAAATTGCCTGATATTTTCGAAAATTGTAATTTTTACCTGACTGCAACAATCCTCCTCGAACTTAGAGCGGTTGAAAGACAAAAAACAATACGCAATTTTTTTAGCTTCTCCTTCTTAAAGTGGGTGACGCGTCATTACAACGGCTGTCACAGTCTAGTATAAATTTTGTTTGTACCGAAAACATTCAGGGAAAATATAAATTGTCACGAGGATTAGATATGTTTTTTAAAAATGGCATGAAGATTTTCTGCAAATAAAAGCGTCCGAATAATAATTTGTATACAATACATGTTTTCAAGAATAAAACAATTGACGTTATTCGACTCATAAATTATTGTTTTTAAACCAGTTACTGAATGCAAAAATTTTTAGGAATCACCAATATATGTTAGAAATGTTTATTAAGGGTGTTTTTGTTTAACGCGTTGATTTGATTTCAGTATGCTTGAATGCCAAAAAAATTGCAAAAAATTTAACTCGAATTAATAAATAAATAAAGAATAAGTCTTTATACATAAATAAATTATTCATACATTAAATAGAACATTTTGAGCTTTTTTGGATCGGATGTAACCTTTTTTTTATGATTATAGTATAGATTTATAACGTTTTTTGGATAATTGTTAGTTGCCTTTCGATACAAACACATGGTCAGGAGGTATAAGGCGTTTGTGATTAGCGGTAGTTCTGGTGGGGCCTTGTCGTTTCTCACGCGAATGTCAGGGTAGTCTGGAGAGCGTATCGTAACAAAAACACCTTCCTCGAGTAAAAATTTGGTGACCCTTTAGGCTTTTAAGGTGTAAAAATACGATTTATGGCAACGCTCTTAAATGATCAAATCGTCAGGAAAAAATTTACTCTAAGTAAAACGTAGTCCATGCCCAAACGCATTATATTAGAAAGCCAGTGGAACACTTGACATAAAGTTGGCTTAGTCAAGCAATATTTTGTAAGTTTTTAGTGTTCAAATCTGTAACAAACCAATATTTTTTTGACTAAATTCTGAAGAAATAAATCTTTAAAAAAAATCGAAAAAACTGCAAAATTTCGAAAAATTTTTTTTGTAGATTGATCGGAAAAATTTTGTTGACATTCCGAAGCATTTGGTTTGCATTCTGATTGCCTCTAAGTCTGTCAAAAAATTAGACAGGACTACCCTCTTAAACTTTCTCCGTACAGTACAGTATATTTTTTTTGTGGGAAATTTAGGATGGCAAATATTTTTACATATTCTTAGAAAAATAAAAGTCAATTATGGTAAGTACAGTTACATGCAATTTTGATCTTTCCGATATAATTTTTTTCAGCAAAAAATTTTTAAAAATATTTATCTTGAAACTCTGGAAATTTCACTAGGATAATATATTTTGAATTTTTGTTTATTTTGTGGTTACTTTTTTGGAATTTAAAGACTCCATTAACTTATGGGTACATAATTATAAGGTTTAAATTAAAAAAATTGTGAACCAAAGCCGGAAAAAAAATATCGCGGAACAAAACTACGAAGAAATTAAGATGAAATCTTTTTTTCTTTTTTTCGCGCATTTTGGACCAGAAAAAATACGGTTAGAATTCTGTGCAAATTCTGCATTGTAGCAATAAAAAAAATCAGCCAGGACATGCGATATTAGGAGATACAGCTCACAAAGTGTTCCACCTACGGCATTTTTTGTGCAAAATGTATCAAAATGTTTTTCGAAATTAGCGGTCCCAATTATCAAGCACCGTTGCCTATATCATACTCAAGACAATCACACTAAGACAATCATTATTGAGACTTTCGAACCACGCGCTAGAGCGTATAGTGTTTTGAGATGGTAGTTCCGTTGGGAAAAAGATTATAACGCAGGGCTCCGACTCATAAACATTTTCTTTATTATATATTTTGACAAAAAATCTTGCACTGCAAAAATAATCTGAAATACCATGGCTTGGTCCAAATTCAGAAACGAGCTTTATAACTAAAGTGATATTTTAAAGCAAAAAAGCGCCTCCTCCAAGGGTTTTTGAAGACAAAACATTTTCTTGTAATTGAAACTTAATTGGTCAATTTTGACTAAAAGATCTTGACTAAGAGATTTAAGCAATTTTTCTGATCTTGACTTCCAGAATCCGAAAAACCGTAATTCTAGAGCCTTTTTAAAAGTCCATAACGCAAAACCTACTCCTCTCCAGATAATTTTTATATTAGGACTTCAAAAACAATATAATGTGCAGTCCCGAATTACCTCGTACGAAAGCCCAACGTGGAGTATTTTTTTGGGATTTTCGTCTAGTTGTTCCAAAAATTGACCCTTGTATTTTTTAAAAATTAGAAATCTTTACAGATATTAACAAATATTTTTAAAAGATCGAATGGTTGAATTTCCTCACCATTTGGAGGGTAAAAAGACAGCCAATTTGCTTAAATTTTTCCGAAATGTCTTAAGAAGTTTGATCCTTTCAGCGCCAAAAAATAGTAACATGGGACCTCATGGGGTTTGAGATAGACTACGACAAACCGTATTTTAGGGCAAATAGGACACAACTAGCCAAAAAAGGTAGGATTAAGGGGCGCAAAAATCCCTATTCACACTTTTGTTAATATCCGGCCCTAATTCAGGAAACGTAGTGTGTTTTTTTAAGTAGTAGGGCCGGGATAATTAACAAAAGTTGAATAGGGGATATACAAAAGATTTCTGATGAATTATCCTGGCAAGCGACCTTTTCATATTAAATACCCTACAAAACATTTAAGCTCAATAATGGTGTCTTTTCTTAAAATATATTGTGGGTGTTTTAAACTTGCACGGGTCTTTTTCATTTGGCCTGACCTCTTTGCAATTCTCGACAGGTTTGCATAATTCTTATGAAACGTTTTTATCAAAAAATTTCAGAAAATTATAATTAAATCAGTGCAATTAATCCTAGAAAATTAAAAATTTTTCCAAAATTCTATTTTAATACTTCAAACGGAGCTCGAACAAAGATTTTCCAATATATTTTTGAGCTTCAGGCCTTCCAGCTCCGTATTTCGAAAAAACTAAATAATTTCATTTTTAGTCACAAAATTGGTAGGAACGGTAAAATAATTTTGCTTGCAAAGAAAAATTTAATGTTAGTTTATTTCTAAAAATTACAAATAATAACTTCTTGAAATAAAATATTTTTCAAATCATTCAACCTGTCGAAAAATTTTAAAAACCAAAAATTTCAAGATTTTCCAAAATTTCCAAAATGCTGAATCTTTTGGAAAACGGGACATAAATTTTTCAAAATTGTTTTCTTAGGTCAATTCAGAAAAATAAACCTAAAAGTGCTTCGGCAAAATAAATAAAATCTGAGCTGGTCGATTCTGCGTCCTACCCTTATCAATACAATATGATGAACCCTGAAAATATAATATAGACTGAAACTCATTTTGTCCGTTTTATATCTACATAAAATTGATATGAAATTGTTTCAATTTTAAAATAGTTTGATTTAAAAATCATCTAGGGAGTGTCTAGTAGACACTGATCTACTGATGGGTTAAATAAATGAAATATAGCTAAAATCGTTTATCGAGAATTTTAGTAATTGTCGATTTACTTAACAAAATTAAAAACATCCTGTTTTACCTCTCTAATTTGACCTTCTAAAGCTTCTAAGCTAAGGGCCCTCGGTGGCCATTTTTAACAAGATACGATTATGGCGCTCTTGATGTAAACTCTTTACAGGGGTTTATAAATTCTTCTCAATATACCCGAAAGTGAGTTTTCATACTCCAGGCAACTTTGTAACTACAAAAAATTTTGAGTTAATATGCTTTAATAAGAAAATTGTGAGATCGCATTAACTTTTTCGAATTCGACAAATTATGAGAAATTTTTGAAAAAAGTTTCCGACACAGTTTAAAAAATGTCTTATTTTGTTTCAAATTTTTTTTGCAGTATTTTTTTTCCAATCAACGAAAAAGACTCTTCAAAGGCCACTTTAATTTTTCACGCAGGTGAACACATATTTTTAAATATGCTATTTGAAAAATCATATGAATTTTTGGGGATTTTCGGTCGAAACTATTGGAAATATTTTGAAAAATTTTCCTCATGTTCTTACTACTCTGAATCATACTTTTTTGAAACGAACTACCGGTTTGGCAGAAATCCATCAGAGCCCTCTTTTTCCCAGAATTAAGAAATTTCATCACAAACTTGCCAAATTGGTAAAGCCGAACTTTGACCACGTTAAAAATTTGAATAAATAAACCTCATAAAAAAAATATTTCTTTCGACTGTTGGCCTTAAAATTTCGGTTTTTTTTCGTCTGTTTTTTCAAAAATTTAAAATTTTCGACTTTTGAATGTAGTCGTAAAAATTTAAATTAAACAAATTTTCAACCGTTTTTTTTAGAGCTTATAATTTAAAATAAAAGAAAACAATTTTACTGTAATTTAGACACTTCGATAGAAAACGCAGCGTTTTTTTGAGTGGTTTTTTCATAACATCATAAAAAATAATCGATCTGAATAAATCAGATAATACAAAGTGAGCTCAAAAGTAGCAACTTTTGTTCGAAAACGTTTTTTATTAAAAATTTTGAAAAGTGGCACAAGTTTCCCATCAGAGAAAAAAAAGTTGAAAAAGTGCAACCCATCTTTCAAATGCACCAAGGCCCTTAAGGGGTTGCCAATAAGTTCCTCAGATTGGAACATTTTTTTTCAGAGCGTAAATGAAAGAAAAAAAAATTTGAAAATTTATTTTTTTTAATTTTTTATCTTCAATAAAAGTGCCATTCTTGCAAACGTTTATATTTTTAATTTTTTAACATAACCTTTATCTATCTGGGAAATATAAAAACCACCTTTTCACGGTTTACATCCATTCCACAAACTCGACTACCAAAGATTTTTTTTAAAGACGATATTAAATAACTTCAGAAATGTTCGGGTGTATGCGCTAAAAGTCCTTGTTTTTATGTTGCTTATTAAAAAATTCCCTGATATGAAAAGTTTTTCCCATGAAAAATGGTTAAATGGCAAAAGTAAGAGAAACAACTTTTTTGAGATAAAAATTGACCTTCAATTGCGTTTTTGATATTTAAAAATGTTCCTACATCTTAAAGAAGGCGCCTTAATAACATCCACAATTTTATTTGGAATTTTTGACCAAGCTATAAAATTTAATAAATATTTAGTGCCAAATGGCACTTTCGAGTGTCAAACCACCGAGTGTTAAAAATTTCATCGAATAAGTTTAGAAAATGAAAATCTCGCGACCACACTCAAATTAGTTGACATACGGGGATTATTTAATAGATCCAAACATTTAAATATGTGATTCTGCCTGATTTTTTATCGGAAGAGTTCAAAAAACCACTAATAAAAATTTTGGACTTGATTGCGGAAAAATTTTCAATAATTTTTCTAATTTTAAAAAAGTCGACAAAAAATGACAAAAACATATTATGATTTCGAAACAGCAGTCAGAAAATATGTAGACATGCATGAAAAAAGTTTAAGTGGCCAATTTTTTTATTTTATCATAGATTTCTTAAAAACTATCAGAAAAAATTTTGGAACAAAAAAATGCGGAAATTTTCATAATAGTGTTGAATTTTTTTTGAAATTTTACGATTTCATAAAATGACAAACATCGAACCAAATCTTTCCAAAATGAATAAAAAATATTTTTATCAAGCTTGAAACATTTTATGTTCGGTTTTTCAGCTAACTATAATAATCATAAAAAAATATACTGACTGTTATTTTCGTCAGTTATAAATGAACTCCAGTCCGCTGGGTTTATGCACCCCTTTTAAAGTCCAAACATGCAATTTTGTTACAAATCGGGCTTACCAGCTTTCTAATTTTTTTAAAAAAAGAATTTTTTGGCAAAAAACTTTTTCGGTATTATAAAAAGCCACCGAAAGAAAAGGATAGCCAACAAAAACAAGGATACTTATAAGGCAAAAAGTTTGTGCCGAAATCTCGGGCATCATTAGGACTTCTAGTTATGAAGCACTCTATTGGTCCTATTTAAAAAAAGTTTCCCTCTAGGGCTACAGGGTGGTAAGGTTTTTTTCCCTTCTTTGTTCCAAAACGGTTACACTTAAATTTCGCCGTTTTTGGATGGGTTTGAATCTGAGAAAACTCTTCGACAACCAATCAAAACGGCGAAGATCCGTGTAACCAGTTTTGAAAAAAAGAAAGGTAAAAACCTTAACACCTGTATGTTAATAAACAGTTATGTCTAAATATTGCCGCTTTTTCAGCTTTTGCGAAAAAGGGAGGGGGCAAAAAGCTGTACGGTAGGGGCAGCCCTTTTCTTAAACAACTCTTTAAATACTACTTTTCTAACAAATATGCCTAAAAAAGGGGAGGGGGCTTTATCTAGAGGGAGCCATTATTTAGACAACCTACGGTAGCCTATGTGACGTTTTTTCAATTCGACCAAAGGGTTGTCAAATTTTTTCACAAGTTTCAAACTGCCGTTCAAAAATGTGTCAAAAGTGTAGCAATTCCCGGGATCTCACGATTTATGCCTGAACAATAATTTTTTCTTGCAAAATCTTAAAAATATTTTGATTTTTCAAAACTCATGGAAAGTATCTCGCCGTATCTAACACATTTCTGATGCCGCCACTGAGGAACATCGTAGTTTGTGAGTCAATAAATTTTCACAAAATTATTTTTTTCCTCGATTTAACAACAACTTTTGAAAACCCTGCTTCTTTTATAAAATAATAAACAAGGACAAAATCAAAGGTACTTTCTTCGGCCACGCTAAAGTACCTATTCCGCTACTATTCGTCTGTTGAATTTAATGAACAAATCTGGAAATACTTGCTCGATTTTCCAAGTGGCGTCAAATTTGGTCAAATCAACGTCAAGTCTTGACAAATCTCTTTTTTGTCTCAAACGCTTCTTAAAGCTCACTCGGTATTTTGTGATTCAATTTAATTTCACACAAAAATAACCGTCAATTTCGACGCTTATCTTTTTCTGAACTTAGTCTTTAATCATTTTCTGAGGGTTAAATTTTCTCTTGCAAATTTTTCAAATTTTTTTAAATTTTTGTTGAAAAATTATGGAAAATATTTTTTACGAAACTAAAAAATGGTCTTAAGTTTCATTTATCTAATATCAGTCAGTGTGTCAATCATTTTAAAGTATTCTTTCTGCGATTAACAGCACAACTTTTGAAAGCACCTTTAAATAATAAATTAAAAACAAGGACAAAATTCCAAGGGTATTGTCCCTCGGCACGGCTTAGTAAGTGGGAAGGTGTCCCTCCTGTAAATTTTATTGTTTTTCCTCTAACTTCCCTAAGGCTTTTCGAACAGGCGGCGAATCTACCTCCTCATCACTATCCTCCTTAATATTTGCACTCGAGTGACAATAGAGATCAAAAACTAAGAAAAATCTTCACAAATCTTAATTTTTTAACAGGAGAGGCGTTGAATCACTCTTATTTTTTTTGATTGAACTTTTTTCGTATGTTAATTCTGATTTATTTCGCACGAATTAGAACGGTATTAACGTGGAAAGGGACACAATGTGTCCACAAATTTAGAGAAACCTGGAAAGAAGAGAAAAAATCAAAGTGATAGAACACTGAAACTGGAAAGGCAAATTCGGATAAATTAAACATAAATACAAAATGTTTTTCAGCATATGATATGCGATACGAAAAATATAAAGGAAGATTTTATGAATAAAAATGGGGAATTATTTCTTGGATCACCTTAAATTTTAAAAAAATATTTCGGTACAATTTTGAGAGATTATTTTTTTCAAAACTTTTTTAAATGTATAAATTTTCATTGTTGAAATTAAAAAGAGGAACAAAATCAACCTGAAATGGCTGAAAAGTATCCACATACCAAAATGGACTTGAAATATGCATAAAGTAGAACTGGAGTTACTAAGTTTTAGGTATTCATGTAACAACTTTCATGAGCACATAAGTTATGGCTTAAGAACAAGCCCACAAATAGAGTGAGAAGAGCTAAATGTAGTCGCGAACGAGCACTGCAGCCGCGCAAACTATCGGTGAAAGTTTATATTTATGACTTCGCATAAGGCTGAACGGGAACGAAGGCTCAGCCGATGCTTCACAGAACATTAAGGACATTTTATTATTTGACGAAAAAAATTTTGACAATAAAAAGTTTTTTGACGGAAAAATCTCTTACAAAGTTTAAAAAATAAACAATGATCTTGAACAAAATGTTTCGTTACACAATAAAAAATACTGACTTGATTTTTTATGATAAATTTAATTTCACACTTAAAATTGACCTACTTTTGACAGAAAAATATTTTTAACAAAAAATTAAAAAAAAATGTTTTTAAAATGTTTGCAAAACAAATTAACTGGATTATACACGTTTATATTTTCAAGTGAAGTTAAAACCATGTGAATATCAAAACCATGTTTTTGTCCACAGCCATTGAATTTGGTAAATCCACTCAAAAAATATCGACAAAATAACTTTTTTCTTGCCGCTTCTTGACACTCAACGCGGTAAAAATTTTTTCAAAATTAATTTCACGAAAATTGACGTCATTTTCGGCGCTTATTTTTTGTGATAACTGTATTATCAATTAATTTGACGGTTGAAATTATTTGACTTTTCCTGCCTATTATTCGCCGAAGACAAAAAAAAAAAAGTCAATGTGGATTTTAATTGCACTAATTTCAAAGCAACTATGTGGACATAGTTATGTCCGTATTTTCATTTTGTTTAAGAAGGGTTTCTGATTGCGCGGTTCTTGAAAATTGCGCAATTTAATAATAAAAAAAAAGGGATAATTACGAATCCATTAAGAGGTCCGTTTTTTTAAAGCCAAATTACCCAAAATTATGATTTTAGACGTGTAATTTTTTTAGTAATTAATGCAGGTTGAGGGTTTCTTGTTTGACTGCGTTTTTTTCTTCCGAACAAATTAAACCAATCAGAGACATTTAATCCCGGAATTTGAACACAATCAACAGCGAGTATTTTTTGCGGATAGAAAATAAAGCGAGCACCACGAGAAAACCTCAGGCTTTATCTCTAAAAAATATTTTTATGTCAGTTTTAACTGAAAATGCATAAATTTTTCTCAGCTTCTGGTTTCAAACAGTCCGATGGAAAAGAAAAATATTTCAATTATTTTCATTTTTTTTTTTTGGGACTGAAAAAATGGTGTCTGAAGTGACAAAGTCCATAATTTTTTTTTTTAATAGGTAAAAAATATTATTTAGAAAATGCTGATTTAGAAAACATGAAGTAAGCAAAACCTTAAATACAAGTAAACATATTTGTTTTCTCGTAGACTGTTGAATTTGCTTAAAATTTCAGTATTAAATGTCAGATATAAATCTAGAGAAATATTTTAAATTTAAGATTTTGCATTTAAATTTAAAAGATCGTCCAATAAGTGTCTCATAGATGGTTTATATATTCTTATTATAATTTAATTTAAACACCCCGAATACGGCACTTTGTGAAGCCGTAATCCACGTTTTATTTTGTCGGGAATTAGACTTTTAAATAATTGTTAGCTTTTACCGCGGGTTATGAGTTTTCAGTCGATATCAAACAAATAACGTTATCGATATATATAAAATGCATTTAAATTGCGAATTTTAGCTAATGGAGTTTTGGTCAAATGTCGAAATATGTTTTTTCTTAGAGTTTGCCATTAGATTATCAAAAATGGTGTAAAGATTTTTTAATGTATCCTTGAATATATCCTGAAGACTTTAGTTAACGGACTTTATAATTTGTAAAAAAGAATCCTCTGCCATAAACTCTCAATTGTGGGGTCACAATCTGTATTTTAAAAGAAAGCATCTCGAGCTTTATCGATTTTTTGTAATGTGTAGGCTAGTTGTTTTTGGTGTGTTTTGGTTGGAATACGATATTTGCGACTAAATATCTTTTGATAGAAAAAAATTATATGCCGTGGCATCACAAAAGATTTACAAGCATGTCGAGATTTTTGGTAAAAATTTTGCACATTTTACTTATTAGTCCTCGAAAAATTCTGTACAAAATAAACTTTTGTTTTGTTTTCGATTATGGAGAGATTAAATTACGCTGAACCCTGTGATAACCCAGGTTATAGACGTTAATATTAGAAAACTTCGTTCTAGACACTTATGTGTAATGGGACCTGATAATATTTTTTTCCTAAAGCCAAGAATTCGAGGAGTTTTAATTTATGTGCTGAAATTGCGCCAGAAACAATTTTGGAACATATTAGGTTACATATACTGTATATAATTTATATAATTTATATCGCATTTTCCAAAAATCCAGCATTTTCGAAAAAATTTGCATGGATCATTTTTATTCATGATTTTAAATAAACATACATGTATAAAACATCACCTAACGTAGCAAAAAATGTTTTCTGTCGGTGCTTTTGATTTTTTCTCACAACAAATGAGGAATAGAGTGGATTTTCATTCTGATTTTTGAACAAGCTTTGTTTGGCCATCTCATTGTTTCCAATTTAAAACCATGAAAATTTCAAGAACGAAGAATTATTAATTTATGATAACATTTGTCAAATTCTGTTACAGATTTTTAATCATAACTTTTAAACATGTAAGACACTAGATTAAAAATATTTAATCAACAACTGATTATAGACGTTGAGAAATGGTCTCTCTTTTAGCATTATATATTAATTAAAATTTAATTATCCGAGTGTTTTGCTAAAATCATTATTCATTTTACGGTAATCTAACAACACAAAATTACTGTAATTTTTATAAGGGGTTGCGCACGGAGAGAACTAATCAAGTTACATAAAAAACGGTCAGTAAGAGAAAAATTCGATTTAAAAAAAAAAATTCGCCATCTTGTTCAAATTATGCTGTTTTAAGTTTCCTATAAATTCTGATAAAAAATCAGTTGAAAAATGCGTTGGCGGATTTTTTCAAAAATCAACGAGGAAAATTGCTATTTTTTTGACTTTGATCAGACAAAAAATATTATACGTGCAAGCTCTAAAAGTAAATTATTTCTTCTTTTTCGGGTCTTAACTCGTCAACTTTAGACATGAAATCTGTACCCAGAACTCGATTTTTAGCCAACTTAGGTTGCGTACTTTTAAATCGGCCCAATTAGAAAGTTTCATACAACATTCATTTTTCAATAGCTTAAAATAATATCAGACAATTTGCAATAAAATTAAAAATAAAAATAAAAAAAATTTCGATGAACAATAAGGCATTTAATGGAGATGAGAAAAAAACATTCCGAAAATGTACCCCCAGTGACGGGCAACATGCAATAATCAACGATTTTAAACGTTTACTTTATATTTGGCAACTACTGTTTAGTTAACTCAAAGGGTTTCCTCTAGTTCCATTTAACCAATTATTATAGTTTCAACAAATTCTCTCGTAAATTGACTCTGAAATTATGTTTATATCATTTGTTGTTTCTACAAAACCAGAGACGAAAGTCACGCCTACGCGGTACTCGCAAACCCTTTTTTGATTCTAATTAAATTATTTTTTCGGAAGTTTGGCCTTCTAGAGGGTGCTCTAGCTAAACGAGGGCAATTTCAACAAATAATACAAACAGAATTTGAAAATTTAAAAACCCATCGGTAATTTATTCATTTTTTCTCAACCTTCTCTCTCGCCTACGCATTCTTATGTTATCAGCATTTCGAAAGCTATGACTCTGGAGATTCTGGCTCTATTTAAACTGGAGGCCATCCTGTAATGCATTAGAAGTCTTAGAAATTCGTTACGATTTCTTTTGAAAGGGGTCTTTTCGCATGAATTTGAGGTACGTTTTGAAAAAAAATATAAGGTAAACAATGTACAGTAATCTTGAAAAAAGAAAACTCAAATTACGTCAAAAAAATTCCAGGGTTTTCAACTCAAACGTTTTTTAAGACTATTTTCTCATTACAGGAAAGCTCTGAATAAAATCACGTGACGATATCCAAAAATAAGGTTTAAAATATGTCATAAATAATCTTATTTCTGAAAAATAAGATCACGTGCGTGTTTAAAAAGATTATTATGATTCAAAACTCTTAATTTAGGTGTGTTTTAAGTCTCAAAAAACTTTCGGCGTCATTGAGTAACTAATTCTGGCGTACTTGCGGGCCCAAACTCATTTCTTAATTTGAAGGTCACGTGAATCGCTTTTGGACTTTGGTGTAATGGAAAAAGTCCTTAAAAAAATTCTCAAGGAACAGCACTTTAACTTCTTTCAAAAAATTGATTTAAGCAAATTTGGAAAAAACAGTACTATTTTAACCAACTTATTCCTTAAATTACGTGTACGTGATCATTTTGGGGCTATAGTGTGATGGGAAAACCCAAAGTCTTAGAATTTTCCTGATCAAACGATGAAAAGGTTTATTTGTGATTTTAAAAAATTTTGGCAAAAAAATAAGTACGTAATACAGTAAAATTTCAATAAAAAAACGCACAACGTCATTTTTGTTTCAAAGTTTTATCGATAACTTAATAATTGATCTTGTCATTAATCGATTAAGCGTCGTAAATGCGATTAAATGGTGGTGCGCAAATAGTTGTTGGGCTAAAACGAGTCACGAGTTAAATTTACCTAAATTTAACGATGGGGATATTAAATTTTGAAGCTCTGGTTCAAATTCCCATTTCAATATAAAAACCTTAAAATCTCCGAAAAATTCTCCCGTGAGATTTTTTTTGATCATTTTAATTTAGTTGAAATTCTAGCCGTGCACAAGTTTAGACCCCAATTAATGTTACTTATAATTACATATTTATTATTATTACTTGTATTATAACAGTCCTAAACGTGAATAACTAAATTAAAGTGCGGTGATTTAAAGTTTTTGCACTTCAGGAGAAGTGGGCGTCGCGGATATCAACTTAGAAATGAAAGTTGGGTGAAAATACATTTAATTCCCTTTTTTTCGAATTTTTTTTTCCGCTAGAGTCCATAAATTCAAAAAATTGAGATGAATGATTGTGAAAGATGACTATTTCTTTGTTCGTTTTTAAAAATGCAGTCAAAAATATTTCGAGGCGTAAGTGATGTTTTTAGACTCTTATTACTTCTTTAAACTATGTTTAGGTTTATTTCACATAATTTTAATAAATTTAAACGGGGATCTTTTTGAACAAGTATTTTTTTGCTTAAAAACGAATTGAAACCCCTAAACTGCCTAATCTGCGACGACCTAACCCCTTTTATGGTTATCGACTTGTACACGATATCTAACACAAAGAGTAAACATCCTGCAAAATTATTTAATATTTTTTTACGGAGAAGCAAGAGACGAATTTCGAATCAAAAGATTTATTGGCGAAGGAAGGGGTTTATAGAAACTAGATGTAAGTAAATTAAAACAAAAACAATTCTTCAGTTTTTGTGTCAATGCGCAACAATAAATCATTACAGGAAATTTATTTTTGTATTTTGACATGCAAAAACACCCAAATACCTTTCAAAATATTCCGGTCAAAGTTTTAGCCATGAAAATTCATGATGGAATCGATTGCAGATAAAACTAACATAATCCTTGAGGTTTTATTTAAAGGGGGTAGCATAAATCCGGCAAATTGGTACATTTTTCAGAGCAATATCCTGTATGGAATTCAATTAATGTTAATTTCGGAACAGGTATCTTTCTTGGGATGTGTAATAGTTTATGTTTGCATTCAGTGTAGAGTTGGCGAGTGAAGGTGGCGCGAGAAATGGCAAGAGAGCGGGAAGGGATCAAACGTGGATAGCACTGATAGCACAATAAACTATACACACCTGAAGAGGGATTTACCTGTCCAATTTAACATATCACACTTCCGTAGCAGGAATGTGAAAGAAAAAAATGTGAAATTATTTTTTCATTTTTTATCTCAAATAAAATGTTCATTCTTGCAGAACGTTAATATTTTCATTTTCTAAACCCTAATAAGTATCTGCTACAAATATAAAGAACCACTTTTCATTGGTAATCAATTCCAACTAAACTCCGAAACTTCAGACTTTTTTTATGACGATATTATAAACTTCAGCTAATTTTTGGGTAGGTTATGCGTTCAAAAGTAGCTTACAAATTCTGCACATTCACCATTTCCCTTACAGGGATCACCGGTCCTAATTTGACACTATTCTCGGATGAAAATATCAACCAAAAAATGTTCAAGAATATAATTTAGATTAGCTACTTTGTAGAACTAAAAGCTTTAACTTGCGAAAAAATATGCCAACATTTTGTAATGACCACACTCCTTCAACTAAGCGACACAAGAGCCACCTAAGGCCAAAACGGAAATCTATCTCCTCCCAGGTTTATTTTAAAATAAATTTAACATAATAAGCTGTATAATTAGTATGCGAAAATTCGTAGAGCGTTTTTGTCGATGAATTGCTATATTTTAAATTCTTGATATGTAAAAAACGGTCCAAAATACCGGTTTTTTTGACCTTTTTTTCATCGGAAAATCTAAATAGACTTTAATCTATTCTCCTAGGTTAAATTAAAAATTCAAACTCAAATTTTGCAAAGCTAGCTCTAAACATAAGAGCTTCGTAGAGCGTGGTTTGTTTAATTTCGAAGACCCCAAACAAAAAATATGATTTTCACGGTACGTGAAAAATTTTTCGAAAAAAAATGTCTATCGATTTTTCGAAAGTAGGCTCAAAGAAGACAACGAAAACATTGAAGAGAAAGTTGGCTTACGGCATGACAAAATTTTGAAGTTTTAAGTTGGTTAATTGAAAAAACAACACGTTTATTTTTCAACTTAATTTTGGAAACCAAAAAAATTCACAGAAAAATCAAAAAAACTCAAAAATTCTCGAAATTTTTTTTCTCCTTATTTTGGGTTGTTTGTGCGTTATTACAAACATTCAACGATTGATTCCCTTGATTATCAACGTTTCTCATGAAAAATTTGAAAAAAAAAGGGCTAAAAGTAAGAAAAACAACTTTTTTGAAGATAAAGACTTGACCAATTGCGTTTGATAATTTAAAAATTTTCTGACTATCAAAAAAATGCCGCTATAACACCGCAATTTTATTATAACTTTTGCGAGCATAAATTTTAAATTGAGTGCGAATGGCACTTACCGGTTGTACGCCAGTGTTAAAAAATTTCATCAATAGTTTAGAAATGATAATCGCGCGACCATCCCATTAGTTGAAATCTGAGATTTCTAGATACCAAGAAAATAAAACCTGAGTTATTCTGCCTGATTTTTTAATGAAGAATTCAAAAAAACCATTAATAGAATTTTGGCTCTTGAATTGCGGAAAATTTTCCATAATATTCTAAAAAAGTCGAATAAAACAATGAAAATAAAAAATTTATGAATTTTCAAACAGGACGGCCAGAAATATGAGGCATTCAATGAAAAAGTTAAGTGGCTTTTTTTTTGATTTTTACCTACAGATTTAAATGAACCAAACAGAAACAATTTTGGACAAAAATGCGGAAAATTTCATAATGTTTTGAACATTTTTTTGGAAATTTTACGATTCAAGATGAAAAGCTCGAACTAAATTTTTTCTTAAAATGGATAAAAATGATTTATCAAGATAACAAATATGTATATCAGTTTCAGCTACCTATAATAAGCATAAAAATATACTGACTTATATTCGTAATTATATTGACTCCAGGTCTGCCGCGTTTCATGGCACCTCCTTAAAGAGGGAATGTGGGTGCCTTTAGAAAAATTGTCAAGGACGCGAAATAAAATTATCTCTCT
>SCLH01002132.1:95726-110683 GCA_004367855.1 Oikopleura vanhoeffeni
TTCACCTGCATGCAGGTCCTGCATGTATCATAGATTTTTTAAGACCATGAAGAATCGTTAACATGTACTCAAATTTAACGATTGCAATTAAATACCAGAATCTCAATTTGAAATTTATTTGTGACATCCAGTCATGGTCAAAGATGCTAAGAGGGTACTGGTCCCTGGAATTGACTTTTCTTTGAAAAATTTCCGAGAAAAAAATTGTGCTTCGATTTTTCCGATAAGTAGTATCAAAAGAAGCCACAAAAACACTTGATTAGAAAGTTGGCTTACGTCAAGGTGAAATTTTTCAAGTTTGATGGTTTTTAAATTGAAGCAAACGTTTTATTTTGAACTTCATTTTGAAAAAATACTAAGAAAAATTCGAAAAAACACGAAGGAGTGTGATTCGGAATTTTTCATAATTTTTTTTCTAAAAAAGTCGACAAAAAATGACAAAAACATATATGATTCAAACAGCAGTCAAGAAAATATGTAAACCAGGGGTCGGCCTAAAACCGGTTTTTTGTTCTTGTTCTATTCGAGATTTGAAGCAAAAATATGATCTTGTTCTGGTTCTGTCCTAGTACAGACGTAGAAACGAGTAGACGAAAATATGTTCTGTTCTGATCGAAAAATTTTTGAAAATTGTTTCTGTTCGTTTAGTTCTGTTCTAAATGTGTTCTGTTCTGTGTTCTGATTTCGCCATTATATTTTTAAAAATTATAATTCGGGTTAAATTATCAAAAAAAAAGTATTACTGAAGTGAAGGTGATAGTCTATCATGATATAGCAAATAAAAAGATTTTTCTCAGAGAAAGGGCATCCGAAAAACCAATTTAAATAATTGTTGGAATATGAAGAATGGTGAATCCCCTTTTTGAAATCTTTCTCATTTTGAACTTGTCATTAGAAGCAAAATTCGAAATTGAGCATTTTTTAGAATTCCATCATTTTCACCAAAAGTTTGTTTTAGTGTTGATCGATATCAAGGAACGAAAATTTTGAAGCTTCGTTTAAATATAAAACCCGTTTTTTCGGGAAAATTTGATAACTTTCATTCGGAAATTCAAAATTTTTCTTTACAAATTAACTGGTAAGAGTTTTAGTTATTTAAATTTAAAGCTTGTAGAGAAAACTTCAATAATTTAGTACATATTGTGTTATTTTTTGGAATCCCGAGAAATCTTTTCAAATTGATTTATTTTTATGAGTTTTAATTCTATTATAATTATAAAATAATTTCAAATTGGAATTAAATAGTTCAAAAAGTCATTATTTTGCTCAAGAATATTAATATTTCGAAAGAAATTCAATGTTCTTTTGAAAAATGTCAAATTTTTATAGATTTAAGTGTTTTCTTCAGAAACCGGGAAATGTCATCTAAAATTAAAATTCAAAAATGTTCACATTTTTGTTAAAAGAAAATGAATTTTGTATTGAAAATTCTCAATTTTCAAATAATTCTTAATTTTTAATGGAAAATATCAATTGTTTTATCAAGTTTACAATTTTAAAAATTAAATAATTTCAGTTTGAATGAAATTTCAAATTTTTGATAAAAAAATTTAATTCTGATAAAAATTTTTGATTTTTTGATTAAAATTTACAAATTTTGAATGAAATTTCAAATTTATCCAAATTACCCAATTTGTGATAAAATTTCAATTTACATAAAACTTTTAATTTTTGATAAAATTCCCAATTTTAAATGAAATTTCCAATTTTTCAATCAAAATTCGTAATTTTTATCTCAAATCTATAATTTGAATTACAACTCTGGGTTCTAAGAATCACTTTAGTTTCAAGTAATTTGTGTAAAATTCGCTATTTTTAATAAAAATTTCTAAATTTTCATATAATTTCTTATTTATGACATTATTTTCTCGAAAATTGTTTTTTCATGAAATTTATAATTTTCATCGAAAATCATCATTTTGAATTACAAACTTCGGTATCTAAAAATCACTTTAATTTTCAAAACACTTTATTTGTGTGAATCCAATTTTAGAGGGAAAAATTTTCTAAATTTTTTTGATATAAATTTCCAATTTTTTATTTTGATATTCACTTTATTTGATTATTTGAAAACTCTCGGTTTTGAGGTTTACCCTACAAATTGAAATGCTCGTCAATATTTGACAATTCTCACAAATATTTTGAAAATTCTCTCAAATTTTCTGCAATTTTTCTTCAAAATTGAGAATTCGTTAACAAATTTAAAAAAATTTCAAAATTTATAAATAACTCAAATTATCTTTATATTTTTCAAAAAATAATTTCGAACGAGTTTAAGATGAATGTTTTGATATTAAATGAAAGAAATCAACTGAAAATTGGAAATTATAATTTTAAAATTAAGAGTTTTATTAAAAATGGCGTTGTTTAACTCAAAAATTGCAAATTGTCATAACAAAATAAATTGAAAAATAAAAATTGAACAAATTTTACATACTTTTTGACACCCTTTAAATTTTGAAATTTCTTGTTTTTCGACAATAATTTCCCAGAGTAAACCAAATTTTTCACTGCTCTGTTTTAATTTATGGAAAGCAAACTAACAAACATTATTGACCAATTATTTTCTGGAAATTTTAAATATTTAAACAAATTTTAATTATTAATTTATAGCCTTTGTTTTGAAATTAAATTCCATCAATAATTTTCCAATTCTTGAATACAAATCTGATGTGAATAACTCTGCCAATTCTATTTTGGTCAAAATTAACTTCTCCCCAATGTTTCAAATAAAATAGTTAAAACCACAGTCACAGTTATTGAATTGGTCGGATCACGTGTAACAATAAACTGTGCATATTGTCTGACTTTTTTGTGTGACTCATAAGTGAGAACCACCCGAAAAGGCCCCTTTCCTTAATATGAAATAATTAAAGTGATGTTTATGTGTAAACTTAACCTTGCGATTTGATTCCTAGGTCAAAAGTTCACTTTGAGCCAATTTTTTTCTCGACCAATCAGATCCCCAAAATTTTCGATTTTTTTTCGAAAAACTCTTAAAATACTCCGTTTAAAATTTTCCAAACAAAATGGCTATCTTGTTTTGCAAGGCCCCCCCAGATTTTCAGCCCTTCCTTGCTTCAGACCGCGACCACTATAATCCAAACCTCACACTCATTGGCTGCCGAGTTTGCTCTAATTTTATTCCCTTTTTGACCCTCTGAGGACGGAGACTTAATAAAAAATCTAGTACATATCTAGAACAATTTATTTCACCAAATATCTCAGACAAGAACATTTAGAACTGTTCTTAAAATTTTGTTCTGTTCTTCTGTTCTATTTTGAAATTTCAAAAAAATGTGTTCATGTGTCTGTTCTTGTTCTGATTTTATAGAACGGTTCTTATAAACACACTATGTGTTCGTAAGAACAAGTGTTCTAGAACCAATTTTGTGTTCTAGTGCCGACCCCTGATGTAGACATTGCATTGACAAAAAAGTTTAAAGTGGCTATGCTGTTAAAGTGGTATGATTTGATTTTTTTTGAAAATTAAGGAATTCAAAAATTAAAGTTCGGACCTTCAAATCTTTCCTAAAATGAGACAAAAATTATTATTATAAGTAATGCACATTATATTCTGGTTCAGCTAACGATTA
This sequence comes from Oikopleura vanhoeffeni, assembly GCA_004367855.1. Classification (NCBI taxonomy): domain Eukaryota; kingdom Metazoa; phylum Chordata; class Appendicularia; order Copelata; family Oikopleuridae; genus Oikopleura; species Oikopleura vanhoeffeni. The sequence continues at coordinate 99,323 of SCLH01002132.1, forward strand.
AATGAGACAAAAAAAGGTAAAACAGATAATTATTTCGTTAAGTTAATTGAATCCAGGGTCTGCCGGAGTCGTGCTACCCCCTTAAATGATTAGTTAACGATTTTTTATTAAAAAATAATTTTTTTTGGACCGCTCCTTATATATTTAAAATTTAAAATATAAAATAACTATCAAAAAACTTGAACAATAAATTCCCTTTTGAAGTTCGTACGATAATCAAAGTATAGGAAAACGGAAGAAAAAAGATAATTGGATTTGGAGTGATATTGGAAGCCCTATGGTTATCAATTTGAAGACATGACCAGACAATGGACTGACATTGATATCCAAAGTTTTCCTCTTCAATCTCAAAGAAGGTACTTTCACATAGACTTAGTTGAAAAACTTGATGCACCAACAATATTGCAAAGAAAATGCAACAGGTATATAACTTTTGAACGGTTTTCAAGATGTTTTGAAAATGAAAGCTACTAAAATTTGGATTAACCGACAGATCGTGGACTATTTTAAAAAAAAATGCGGAAATTCCGCATGTTCAGCCCAAATTCTGCGTATTAAAATTGGCCTTTTTTGTAATCCAAGGTTTGATTGCGGTGTAGTATCCTGCTGTGTTGTATAATTCAAATAGTCACGGATCTGTTAACTGAGTGCCCTTAATCCATATTTTGTGTGCTGGATGGTTAACACATTTAGAACCAAAATTCAAAATAATCTGAGTTTTAAGAGAGATAAAATCGCCTTCTCATTCTGTCGAATTATTTTCATACCAGATTTGCGATTAGTGATCTGATTGTAATGCACCTTATAAAACGAAGAATTCAAGTCGTAGAATTTCTTCAATGGGTTCCTTATTAAAATGGTATAATTGAAATATAAATGTGAGCTTTATTGTACAAGTAATATAAAATGATCTAACAAGACCAACAAGAACACCATATATTCTTATTTGACTATTCACTCATTGATCAATCTCCATATATCGAGTAACTGCACCCGAAACTTCAAATATTGAGTATACTTTTGGTTGACTTTTTTTTAAAAACCGTAGGCAAAAAAATTGACTAATTCTGAAAAACTTGGCAATTAATAATTGCACTGACTTATAACATAAATCACCGGTCGTTTCATAACTAATAATAAAATTGAAGCTGAAAAGTTTAAAATTTGTTAATTTGAAATTCACGTAAACTACTGATTTCCGCTCAAAGTCCTGACTTTAAAAAAAGTCTACCGTTTTATTAAAATATTTTTAATTTTTAGTTCTTTATAAGAACGTTATTATATAATTATTTATTTTTTTGAAGAACCAAAAAATTAGTAAAATATTTACAATAACAATTAAAATATTATTATAGTTACATCTCGAACAACCTAAGATTGCTAAAAAAAATTTATTATAGTCTTTGTTTCAAATTGAGAAATATGTGTCATTTTAAGGCACTGAAACTTAATGACCATACATAATTTATTCACCTTTGTTCGGCGAGTTTCGAATTATCTTCAAGACAACTCTATTTTTGTTGTGTTTGTCGAATTACTTAAAAATCAATGTGACACTAAATTATATTATATCCCTGTCAGACAAAAAAATCATTTGTGTCTTTTATGAGTGTAGTACAATGAATTTATGGCATGTCGACAATGAATTATGATGAAGGAAAATTACGAAAACATACGGACTCGATATTCCGTTAAAATTACGTTGATATTTAAGGACCACTCTTTGAATTATTTTATGCTATTCTTATTATTTTGGTGGAAATAGAAATTTTTAAAGAAGCGCGTTGAATATTATATTTTGTAGCAACAAAAAAATTACAATCCAGTATGCTACAATTACACTATTCATTAACCATATTCCAAACCAATCTGTACCAAAAATTGTACGAGTTGGTCTTTTTTTGACTTCTCGAAAGGTCTGTAGAATGTTTAACGTTCAATTATCAAAAACGTTTAAGGATTGCAATTATATTATTTTTCAAATTTAATCCGACATATCCTCTTGTTATAAATTATTTCTCTTGAAGTTAATCAATCACAGATATTTGATCAAATATATTTGATTTCTGGTCTGGTAAGACATATCTGTTTTTGGTCCGCATATCCCTTTAACACCTTTTGGGGATTTGAAAGATGTAGGTTGGGGAGCCAATCCAACACTCCTGGAACCCCTTCTAGCCACTCATGAAGGCCGCTTTCTCTTCTTTCAGCCTACCATCTATCAAATCACCCAAAAAAGGTGTGTTAAAGGGATTCGCTTGGTGGAATACCGACGATTGCCAGACGCAAAAGTGACTGATCAGGTTTTTCTTTGCTCTCGATTTGTCAAATTATCTATATTATGTACTTTCTGCAGTATCTTTTTTTTGTCATTTGATGCATAATCTTCTTTTTTTTTGCTGTGATTATATCCGATTCCTGGGTAATTTCCCGGCGAATTGATACAAAGTTTTTCAAACAGGATAAATTTCCTTCCCAGTTGATCTCACCAGACGATAAGCCACACATTTTATGAGAATCAGTGAATTGTATTGAAAAAATATTCCGTAACTCAAAGGTAAGTACCAAAACAGAGAAGCATGAATTTCCTCTATCCTATTGGCTGATGCCCATCCCTGATTTTAAGGAAAAATTCAGAAAGTTATAATATGAAAAAGATATCCAAAAAAAATAATAAACTTAGTGTTGTGGAATTTTTGAGAATTAAGAATGAAATTCGCAAGCGGTGGGACAATTTGTATTCGAAATTCCAAAACTCCCTTCGCATCAGTAAAGCAACTGTCGAACGATTTTCGCAAACTCTGTATCATTTCTTCAAATTGCAATTTTAAATTTGAGCATCGGGTCGTCGTCGAATTGAGAATTGACTGCAATTCCAATTTTTTTGTAAAAAGTAAAATAATTGGCTGACGTCGTATTCTGGCGGACGTACCGATGCGTTTTTCGGTGTAAATGTTTTGTAGATTCGAGTATAAATAATCTCTCTCCATATTGTCAAAATATAAAAAGATATTCTCTTTTTGAAACTAAATTTCTGATTTGTAAGAATGCCAAGGAGTATTCAAATATTTGGGGACAATTTCCAATCGTTTTAATGAAAACAGTTGGTTTGAAAGACATATGTTTGTAAAAACAGATTAAAAATAAGACATTAATTTAAAAAGGTCATTATATTTTTGAAAAAAATTATTATTTTGAAAAAATTGTCAATATAATTCGAAAAAAGTTCATTTTAAATTTTCTTGAAAAAGTAATATATTATTTTTTGAAAAAAAGGTTCATAATATTTTTAAAAAAAGGTCATTATAAATTATTTGAAAAAAGGTCAATATATTATTTCGGAAAAAAAGGTCATTATATTTTTTGAAAAAAGAGCTTATAACTTTTTGAAAAAAAGGTCTTATATTTTTTGAAAAAAAGGTCACTATGATTATTTTTGAAAAAAAATCATTATATTTTTTGAAAAAATGGTCCTTGTAATTTTCGAAAAAAGGTCATTATAATTTTTGAAAAAAAAGTGTCATTGTGTGAAATAATGCGCCTTAAACAAACAATAACATTGTGTGATAAATGACGAAGTTTCATTCCGATTAAACCTCAAAAAAGTTCATAATGTCTTTAAGGGTGTACCACTTGCGAAATTAAAGTCTCTGATTAACTTCTTTTGAACTCTAATTAGACCAAAAAAATAAATTGATGATGTTTCCCAAATTTTTGTTCACCATGGCGCAGGAGCGCGTGAAGACCAAGCCTTTCTGAAAAAATCTCGAATTTATTAAGAAAAGTGTTAAATTTTTTGTAGGACAGCACCGAGACAGCAATAAGGCATATTAATTTCTTTTAGATTTTATTTCGCACCAAAATACAAAAATATGACCAAAAACGTTGCTTTTTTTCTCTTGATTTCCAATATTTCTCGAAATCTTGACTAACCGATTTTTTCTATTAACCACTGAAAAAAACTTTGCATTGAGATCCTAAACTAGAATTATGTAGACTCGCGAGTTTTGAAAATGGGAAAGAACAAAAGTTATAAGCGAACAGTATGCGCCACCGCTCTGATTTAGCGTATTTTCTCACGAATGAATAAAATTTTTTATTATGAGGCACAATATATTTACCTTTACACCTTTTTAATATCAAACTAGCGATAATTTAATATCAAAATTATTTTTTCAGCTAATTTTCACTAACAAAACAGTGAGAAAATAACATTTTTGGACTATTTCTCGCGAGGTTTTGTTTGATAAGCTTGTACAAATGGATAACCACAATCATAAAATCAATCTGCGCTGATCAACGATACCTGGATATCATGCAGAGAACAACCAGAAGTTTTTAAGTATTTTTTTTTTTCAATGTCATACAAACTCTTTTAATTGTCAGAGATTTAAGGATCAATTAAAAGCCTAAAGGATGCGAGATAATTGCTCTCTAGTGCACCTTGAAGGCTATTAAATAATAATAAAACAGAGGAAGCAGGAGTATTCCCGAAGGAAGGTTACATAATGCAATTTTTAAATAATGATGTTTTCGGACTATCTCATCTATCAAACACTTGAACCTCTCACTGCCCATCAGTCTATGTCTATGTTGAGCGTTTGGAATCGTAATGTTTCCAACGGCAGGCTCTAGCTTTTGTTTTTCCATGTGATGCCTTGAACTTCTCATTTCCTGCGCATTGAGTTAAGACCAATCAGCAGTTCAAAATTTTTGATTTCGCGCACTTTTTTGTCGATTTATAGCCAATCAGGCCGAAATTCAAAAAAGTAGTTCTCATTCGATGTTCATCAACCCTTGGGCTTGTTATATTCTAAAAATGACGTTTCTGGCATTTCCACAGAAAAAGCCTTGTATCAAAACGTCAAAAAAACACCATTTTTTGGCATATTCTACCAGATTGCCGACCCCTGAGGCAAAAATCGTGAAAAATAGCTCCCATTCACTAAAATTAAGACAATTTTTCGGATTCTCACCAAATCTCAAAACTTTCCGATATAAGCTCTAGGATCCTTGTTTCTTTGAAAAAAGCTGAGGGACTCGTGTTTAACCGCGGTTAACCAGATGGTTGGTGGGAGTGGTACTGAACTGTCTAATGGAATCGCGAGATCAAAGATAGATCTTTCATATGTATTGATGAGAAATGTTCTACCGTCATCAGTTTAGCCGTACCAAGCCTCCAAAATGTCAGAAATCACGTACACCACCCCCTTAACTGAATGTTCTTACAAAATATTTTTAATAAAGTTCTAGAATTATCGAAAAAAAATTATCATTTGTTAATCCAAATAAAAAGGCCTTTTTAAACTTCTAATTAGCTCCCTTATAAAAACCCCGCTTGATAGGTGTCAAAAGTTTCGAGCCAGAAGCAAATAATAGTTTCGAGGCGGGCGGGAACGGTTGTGTGGTACCCATTTTTTCCTTGAAATCGAAAATCTCAGGCTGATTAACAATTATGTCTTACGCGCCGTTGGCTACGCCCTCAGTTCTCATTTTTGAGCCCATAATTTGCCTATTGAAATTCAAAAAATAATCATGATTGATGTATGAGGCTCATACTATGAGCTCAAATTAAATTCTGATTTAGATATATCAGGAATGTTGTCTGGATCAACCAAAAAATGTGGTCAATTTTTGGTTATCGCTTAATTTTCACCTTTTTCTTATATTTAAAGATTAATTATTTTCTAAAAATGTTTTATTCACAATGTTTCAATTTTAATGAGAAATTTGAATTGCACTGGATCACAAAGTTTTTAATTTAATTATTGTCAGACTGAAATTATATATGTATAGACATACTGTATGTCACATACATATGAAATTGTATAGACATATGTGCCTCATGAAACCCATATAAAAATGGATTTCGGAGCAACCAAAAGATGCGAAAAGATTTTTGGTTGTCACGTGGTTGCAATTCATAATTGCAATCTCACTGAGAAGTAAATCGACACACTTTTTATAAGATGAAAGAATATTTGTCATTTATTTGCATCAAAAATCTCGATTGTTTTGAAAAAATTTTATCCAATTTTTGAAATACTTAGAAAAAAAGGAGACTTTTAACTTTAAAAAAAACTAACCATTAAAAATGACTTTCACTTATTGAGCTTACTTATTGTTTTTGATGTTTTTCAAAGCATGTTTTTTCAAAGTATTAAGGGGATTGTGGGTGCAGTAGTTATTTTCAACCACCGTCTCAAATTCGGTATTGTTTTTTTTTGTATCCGACCATCCAGAACATGAGAAATTGATTGCAAGATAAAAAAAGTTTTTTCCTATCAAATAACTAGTTCTAGAACATCGGATTTGCTTGCAAAAATAATTTATCTATTTACAATTCCACACATAGGATAGATCTCAAATTACAAAAAAAATATAAGCACAGCTAAAAATTACACTAAATGAAAGTATTTCATTATTATAATTGTTACAATTTTTGCCCTTTTTTCAATATTTCAATTTTTAGCCTAATCAATGTAATAATGGCGCGCATTAAATCAGCATAAAATAATGATTGCGAGAAATCTGACAAAAATTATTGAAATTTTGTTAGTCTATCCGGGGTTTCTCATGAAAATAACAATTTAAATTAATATTTTGTTACCAACAGATCAATAATCAAGAAGTTCACTTTTGACTATGATAATTTCTTGACTTTTCAAATTGAAACTTTCAATAAAAAGTTCGACTTTGAATAGTAATTAAATAATAATTGCTGATAAATAAATAATCAGCTAATTATAAACTCATTTTAATTTTAGTGAATTATTAAAATCTTCGCCTGCAAATAAAGATATATTTTTTTTCCAACCAAAGTTCCTCTCAGTAGTAAACATGGTTTCAATACCGTTCACATTTCCGCTTTTCGAAACGACTTATCCAATTCAGTTCGCAGACAGCTAAAAATTACGACGCATATTTATTAATAAATCAAACAAAAAAATTGGCCCGAATCCGACGACTTTTTTTTAGAAAACATTTGAGATTTTTTATAAGGCTTTGAAAAATGGACCAATTTTTTACGATTTTTTTTGAATATGTGTGGTCGTTCTGAGCTATCTAAGAACCCAATCGGATGTGTCCTTTTCAAAATCCGAAAAAACAGAGTTCGGTTAATATTCCACAAGTTGAGCAAATTTATATTTTCGTTGATTCATGCAATAAAATAAATTGTAAATCAAATTTAAAAAATCAATCATAATAATCTGATTCGCCAAATTTTTTGAAATTTATTGCTTTAGAACTCTTGTCCTTGCCAGGGAAAGTTCAATATTTTTAATTTATACATTTTATTATCGAGTTTTACTATGGACTCAATTGTCTATATTTCAATCGTCACATTATGTACCTGTAAATTACAAGTAACTATTGGGCACATTCCAACTCGTAATGTACTACAATAAATATCGCCGTTACAATGAAGCTTTCGAAATAAATCCATCTCTCATATATTTTAATAATCCAGACTTTGGGTTCCAGAGGGTCAAGAAGTCAGTTTATTTGAGGCTAAAGATTTATTACTCAACTTTTACATTTTAATACCCATAATAAACATTTTCATTTGTTCCTTATTTATGGCGAAAAGATTATTTGATGAAATAAAGGATATTTCAGATTTTAAGCTTTTATAAAAAGATATCAGAATTTTAAGGGGGTGGTCGTCGCTAAATGAGGTCAAAAAAATCTCGAATTGTATTGGAATAGCTTTGTTTATAAAAAATATAGATGATTACAAGCATTTGGGTACTCGTTTTATTTTGATACGTGGTAAGAAGGCACTTTTTGATGATTTCAAAAATATTTTGAAGGATACATTTTGGAAAAATAATTCCGTCAGTTTTGTAAGCACGTTTCTGATTGGACGAGCCATCCGTCACTTTTGATTTTTATCACGGATGCAAGATTTTGTTCAAATATATCAGAGAAATGTAATATTTGGTCCAATGATTTGTACTTTTGTGACAATTGGCCATTGAAAACCCCAATTTTCAGTTTTTTGCGACAACCATCCCCTTAATGGATAACAAACAATTTTTATTAGTTAATTTACACGGCGCAACGCAAATTTTTTTAATTTTTCATTTTTTTCTGATTAAAATGTATGGCAATTATAATTATAAATGGGTTTTTATCTTAGAAAAACTTTTGGTGTACAAACGAAATAAATATTAAGTAAATATTAAATTTTTAGCCTTAAGGGGGTTGTGGGTGTAAAGAATGCATGGGTGGAACAAAATAGTTTATATATTCTCTAGAACCCGTCAATAACAATAATTTGTTCTTAAAAGTAATGAAAAAATAAGTTGGTAGTATGAATGAGATGTATGATTGGTTCAAAATAATGAAATATGGTTTGATTGGTTGGAGACTTTCAGCGTGGGCGTTCTTCTCGTCTCTGCTTGCTCGAAACTTTGATGGGAAATTATACACAATAAATTCTTTGTTTAACGTTTAAAACAAACAGAGAATAATTTTTTCAACGATTTTCCGGGTAATGTATGGCAACATTTCATACGATTCTTAATATTCTGTTTTATTCAATTTNAAATCAAAGGAGATTTTTTTTTAAACCGGACCTCCCTGTCATTATTTGAAGACGTCGTACTTTCACGAAACATCTTTGTTTGAATCAATTTAAAGCAAAATTGACCGAAAATTAACAATTTTTGTGAATTGAGAACATATTTTTACCGGTTTTTTCAGTACGGCACTGGTGAGCCACCCTTCACCAGAATCAAAAAATTTACTTGCAGTTGATAGAGAAGGTTTTAGTCTCCAGTATTTTTTTTCTCATTTATTCTTAGCTGCCCGTTATCGACCCTTCCAGTCCAGCTGGAGGAGAGGGCTATTTTCCCCAGCAATTTCAACATTCTACACCCACAACCCTCTTAATTTCTAAAAATATAATTTATATTTTTTCATTTTTGGAACATCGTTATTTAACATTTATAATTTTCATTTATTTTGAAGTTAACGTTTTGTCAGTATTCTGTAATATACAGTATATAATATACTGTATATTATATACCACAAATTTATTCAAAAATTTTATGTGATAATTAAGTGTAATTAATTAATTTATTTATATTCACATCGAAACCCCTGCCGCGCCATTTTATTTACTTTTCGCGGCACAACTCGCGGGCTGCAGAAATCCCGGGCGTTTTGCCCTGCTCCCAATTTATACTTTAAGTTACAATTTCGTTATATTTCAAATCAATTCACCCTATAAACTTTATATTCTAAAATTTTTGGTCATTTGTTGAAATCAATTACGTCCAAAATGCAGAATTTCATGATTAACCGAGTGACTTTCATTTGATAAATTTTTGGGCACTTAATTCAAAAAAAATTCTGACTTTTTCGCTAGAGCGTTAAAAACTTCAAAATCTTGGCCAATTAGAGCCCACTCTTGAGGTGACCGAAATAAAATTAAAATCAAAAGTGTTAACTCGTTGAGTCGCCTAAAATAAATATTTTCTAGAATTAAAGTTAAATAATTAATTCTCATTTTTATTTTCTAACGTTTCGCTTTTATTGTTGTATTATAGCATTATCAAAGATTTGGATATTTTCAAGTTCAAAATTTTAACACTAATTTATACAGTATCTAGAAATTCGTAAATTATGAGATTATTTTTCTTTAAAAAATAGGAGGACATTTTAGCATTTTGCATGCACTATCTAAATTTAAAAAAAAATATATAGGGGGACATATGGCATTTTGCATGCACTTCCTAAATTATAAAAATGTCAGCAGATATAAGAATACGCATGTTTTCAAGATACATTATAGCACATTTTTTTGAGTTATACCGTATTAATGCTTCAAAGTATTTTTTAAGTACAGATAGGCATGTCAGTGAACTTAATTATTCTGAAGTTAGTTAACAAGACATTTTAAGAATTAGTTTAAACATACACTATAGCCCATCTTTTATAAGTTATACTGTATATTTGCTAAAGTTAAATAATTAAGAAAAACTGACTTTGCCAACTTGTTCGCTCGAAGTGACTTTATGAATTAAATCTGGTCAATCGCGGCGAACAAATCTTGGTCAATTAAAGCATTCACGTCGTTACTCACGACTCGTGAGTCTCAGGATTTAACTAGCTACATTCACTATAAGTTAAAGTCTATAACTTATAGTCTATTACTTTATTTTTCAAATCACGATTTTCCTCAAGTACAGTATAGACTTTATTTGATTGATTTTAAAATGTTAAAAAATGAAACATTTTATCTTAAAAATCGTATGGACCCGTGTTTTTTCTAATTATCAAGTCTTACTTTTTTATGTTTCCTGATGATCAGCGATGGCAGTTCTTTTTCAGATTTTTTATTTTTTGGTTGTATTTTCTGCATTGAAATTGAAATTCATGACACGAAAAATATTATTTTCAAAGAATGCCGAAAACGATATTTTACAGTAAAATATGTATCAATGAATTTCCTTTGTTTTTTATGAGTCTTTTAGTCTTAATGAAAAAGTGAACGATTATCGCTGAGGATTATCGATATTATTTGCTTCGACCTTGCTTCAAAAACTGTACTACAGTTTATGTACAGTTTATGAAAATGATAGGTTATCGAAATCTACCACCTTCTTATTTTTGGAGCTGAGAGTCATACATATGTAGAATAATCTTAACAGTAATCATCAGGCTTTCAAAAGGAATTCATCCCTTCCCCCCCTCCGATTTTTTATTCCTATCCTCTTTGTATCCCCTAAAAATAGTATGGAATAGGATGGGATGAGGGAATGCATTCAATCTTTTTTATCCCATTATTTCCCCCATATTTAATAATTTGTAGATATAGACTAAATCCCCGTATATATTCAAATGTCACTCGTATTTTTGAGCTCCGCCTATACCTTTGAATTAAGTCTGTGGCAAATTTTACCCGTTTTTAAAAATCTGTATCTACGAAATTTTGCGCTTTTTTTCTTGTCACAGATGTTTTCAAATCATGAAATACTTTCTGCCACCTAGCTGCCATTCACCATTTAATCGCATTTTACGACGCTTAATAATTAATGAAAAGATCAGTTATAAAGGTATGAATAACTTTAAAACAAAATGACGTTTGTGCGTTTTTCTTTGAAAATTTTTACTGTATTACAGTACTTATTTTTTGCAAAATTTTTTGAAATCACCAAATAAAACCTTTGATCGTGATCAGAAAAAAATTCTAAGACTTTTTTCCATTACACCATAGGGCCTATGGTCCATAGCCCAAAAATAGTACTGTTTTTTTCAAACATTGCTTAAGGATGTGGGCGACGATAATTGGGCTCTTTTTTACACATTTTCAAGTGAAGTTTCTGAGAAACCTGGTTCCAGAAATAATTT
>SCLH01002132.1:129530-156511 GCA_004367855.1 Oikopleura vanhoeffeni
GTGATTGTTTTCAAAGGGTTTGTATTGGGACCGCTAAATTTGATCGGTGTCGTGTGATAATCACTCAACACAATCACAAGACACATTAGTGGGGATTCGAACTCCGGCTATAGAGAAGTAAAACGTTTTTGAGATGGAGTTCCGTTGTAAAAAGGATATGCATTTTAGCGATCTGGACCAGAAAAATGGATTTGTGGCTTTTGTATGACCAATTTGAATGTGTAATTGTCACCAAAATCCAAAACTCAGAATTTAATTTTAAATTAAGGCGTCATTTCTGAGTACAAAAAGCATATCCGGGATAGGTCTATCCCATGAAAATAATCCAGTACGCTACGTAGTTTAATGTTTTCCATATACGCATGTCGACTTCGAAACCTTATAGCCCGCCCTTTAAAAGCATATGGGAATCGAAACTCAAGAACATCTCTTACAATCTTGTCAACAGAATTGACCAACTTTATAAATGTGCAGAATCGTCTTTAATAGGTGGATAATTTTAGCATGACAGTACTCGCTCAATGACTTATGTGTGTTGCATGGTTGTTTTTTTTTGAATTATAGAATATAAAAATTTCATGAAGGAGCACATACTTACCATGAATTAAATTATAAAGTACCGTACTTTAAGTACCTTACATTAAGCACAATTGGGAACTTATTTAAATTATAATATCGTTGGATAATATAATTGATGATCTGACTAGCTACTTTATGAGTCAAATTAGTTCCTTGCAAAAACGTGTTCCTACCATTCAAAGCGATGATGCTCGGTATTATAGTTTGGAATTTCATTCATAAGCTTGAAGCGTAGAATTAATTATCCTTCTTTTACTTGTCTCGGGGGAAAATCAGTTTATATTTATCAGATGGAAACGTCTGTAGCTGCTCGTTTATTGCCGGGGACACTCGATAGTCACACTATATTTGACTCATATGTATGAGTCATATCCGTTGAAGATTTAAACAAACGGGTGAAAGAATAAAACTGTCTAGTACGTGGTTGTTCTTCTTGAGGGGGTCGGGTGCATTTGTGACCCAGATACGGATATCCGCGGATTGGACTGCTTGTTGAAAACACTTTTTTACTGGGTTTATATATTCTTCTCATATATCATCAAAGTATTGCCTTTATAATTCAGGGCAAACTTTTGTGAACTACAATTTTTCGAATTATTGCTTTTTGAAGAAAATTTTGAGCTCGAATTAAACTTTTTCGGAATTCGACAAATTGATGAGAAATTTTTATAAATATTTTTTTCATTTATTGTTTCAAATCAACGAAAAACACTCTTCAAATCGCCACTTTAACTTGTTTGTGTAGGTACCTCATATTTTTCTATGCATATTTGGAAAATCATATGAGACTTTTTTGGAATTTTTGTCGAACTGTTTGGAAATATTTTGAAAATTGTTCCTCATTTATGGTTCAAAATTTTTTAAACTTATGTTTTTTGGGCATTATCCTGAGAAATTGAGAAATGGACTTCTTTACCTTAATTCAAATATGTTCCTCGTTTTGTTTCTTTCGCTCTTGTTATACTCGGAATCATACTTTTTTAAATTGAAAATACGGTTTGCGCGAAATCAAGTTAAGCCCTCTTTTATCAAAAATTAATAAAAAAATTTATTTTCACGCAGACTTGACTCAATTGGTAAGCCGACCATTCCACCACGTAAAGTTAATAAAGTAAATTCATGGAAATTAAATATTTCTTTCGATCTGTGCTTAAATTTCGTTTTTTTTCGTTCTTTTTAGGAAATTTTAATTTTACGATTTTGACGTAAGAATCATATAAATCAATTATATAAATTTTCGATGATGGTCGAGACCATTTTTTGAAGCTGTTTTAATTAATAAAAAGAAATTTTAAGGTCTCCGCCACGAAACAGTCCCCTCGCGAAATTAATTCTCTGAAAATTTGACCCATAGTTAATAGTTAGCAAAAAAATGGACAATGGGACTGGCCTGCGCGGTCCAGAAACACCAGGTTGGCACGCTAGGGATCAAAAACCTTGTAAACACTTTCGATAAAAATTTCGCAACATTTATTATGAATCTATTATTTATTGTTTTGTAGGACTCCACAGTTGTATACAGTACGCAAAATAATTTTTTTCTCTAAATACAGTAGATAACGTCTAAAAACCTTGTTTTAAAGTCACTCAAAATCAAAATTTCTCGAAATCGGAACGGAATTTTTTTTTGTTTTCACATATATTATACGATGGAACCATTGCCGATATTTATTCGTAGTGCGTTCCCCGGAAATTGTGCTTAGAACAAAAAGTTACAGCGCTTCACGCTAATTCGTGTGTTTTTCACGAGCAAAAAACCTGTAACACCTTTTTGATAAATGTATTTTGTAACATTATTATGAGAAAACTATTATTTTTCGTCGGGACTCACCGTTAATAACAGTACGAAATAAAAATTTTCTTTTAAGTAAATTTTTTCTTCATAAAAACAGGTAGATACGTCTAAAACTTTGTTTGTAAAGTCACTAACATTCAAATTTTCTCGAAATCGGAACGGGAATTTTGTTTTGTTTTCACATATACTTATACAAGAAACCTTGCCGATATTTAATTCTTTGTGGTTTCCCGGACATATGCTTTAAAACAAAAGTTAAGCGCCAGAAGTGTGGGGAAAATTGATATCTTCAGTATGATTTTTCGTCCGCTATTTCGTGTATTTCTGCGAATTTTTTTTTCAGTGAATTTATCTCGTAGTATTGTCTTCTATACATGTGACCATGGTTAGAAATATTTTTAAATATTGGCCCAACGTGGCTTACGTTGTTTATATATTTTGGCATTCTAAAATTTTATGAACATTCTGCATTAAATTAAAATTTTTCAATAACAGGCGCCTTTTAAAAATTCTTCTGGGAAACCGGTCCGTATTAGTCGCGAAATAAAACTTCTGTGAGTTTCGCTGCTGTATTGAGTGACTGGCACATTTTGCGCACAGTTAGAGGCCTTTTTGTCATTCAAAATCGGTGTTCAAGCTTTGAAACGAAAATTAGGGGTAAGCAAATAAGGCCAGCGAAATTATTACTCTTATAGTGAAAATACTATAAAATATCAAATTATTGCCCGTCTTTTATTTTTTACGATATTAATGAGAATAAGCCAACAAGTCCGAGTAATAAAGGCAAGTTTCATTGTAATATAGGGAGAAACAAAAAAACCTTGAGCCGATTTCTAGAATTTTTGATTTGAGTGACTTTAAACAAGGTTTAAGACGTTCATCTACTGTATTTTAGAGAAAAAAATTATTAAAAAAAACAATTTATTTACCGTACTGGATTACGGTGAGTCCCACGAAATAAATAGTTTTCATAATTAATGTTTCCAAAATATTTTATCAAAGGCTGTTTACAAGGTTTTTGCTCGTGAAAAACACGATTAGCGTGAACGCTTGTACTTTTGTTCTAAGCACATTTCGGGAACCACTACGAATTAATATTCGAGCAAGGTTTCATTATATAATATTTATGTGAAACAAACAAAAAATTTCCGTTCCGATTTCGGAGAAATTTTGATTTGAGTGACTTTCAAAACAGGTTTTAGACGTTATCTACTGTATTTAGAGAACAAATTCATTACAAAAAAAATTATTGCCGTACTGTATACAACGGTGAGTCCTACACAAAATTAATAATATTCATAAATAATGTTTGCGAAAAATTTAAGCGAAAGTGTTTACAGGTTATTTTATCCCTAGCGCAGCACCGGTGGCGTGGTTTCTGGACACGACTAGGCCCATGTCCATGTCCAATTTTTTTTTGCTTATTAACTATGGGTCAAATTTTTCATGAGAATTTAATTTCGCGAGGGGAATTATGTAATTTTAGACACCTTTGATAGCCATAACGCGCGCGTTTTGTTGAGTGTTTTTCAAAGACCGATCTTATAAAGTTAAAAATTAATCGAATCTAAAAATCAGATTATACAAGTGAGGCATAAAGGTGGGGCAAGCTTAACGTATTGAAAAACTTTTATTCAAAAATTATAAAGTGGCAAAAAGTTTCCCATCAAGACAAAAAAATTGAAAAGGCAATCTGTCAAATGCACCGACCCTTTAAGGGATAAGGCCTTTATTACAATTTCAATCGAAAAATTAAACAATTTAATGGAAAAAAATTATTTTGTGCTCTGTGTCTTTCGTTGAAAGATTTGTCTTCTCATTTGGAAGATGATTAAGTAAATCGAACGTTAAAAATACCAATATTATATTGAAAAAAATTTATAATTTTATTGTCTCGAACCAAAAAAACTTATTACAATTTGTTAGAAAGCGTAGTCGGTAGATTTTTCTAGTATAGTTTTTATAATATGAAGCCCTAAAAAAATCTTCCCAATACGCTTCTAACCAAGTTGTAATAAAGGATATAGAATATTAAATAATTGATACATGGCGTTCACTGTAGACAGTAAATATTTTATAATAAAATTATCTGCTTTCTAGCGCCATCATGTTGGTGATCCGAAAAACTCTCATGGTTGTGAAGCCACAAATTTTAATCTGGTGTAACACGAATTTTCAAAAGATGAGCCCAATAATATCTAGTTCTCATTCTTTAGTATAGGAAGAATTTTCAAATTTTTTGAAACTTTTGTTTGGTTTACAAGTCTCACAGATAGGCTGTGTTGTCAAAACTTTGGAAACATGAATGCGTCGGAAACCTGCATTGAACGGTTTTGATAGAAAAAAATTCAAACATTAGGGTTTTAGCAACGATACCGGTTTTTACAAGACAATGTTCACAAGAACCCCCGATGTTCCCTGATGCGCGTAGGTGGTCTCACTGCTTTATACAAATGAAAATGTAATTTAATAACAAAAAAATCATATCACAAATTTTCGAAAACATAATTTTAAGGAACGGCGTAAGCAAGAGTCAGTCATTTTGGGGAAAGTTCCTCTGATCATTTTTTGAGCACCATTATATCCTCTGCCACTTAAATTCAAACTGAATAAATAATAGCATTTGATAACTTGCATTTTCGCCTGTTTATGAGACGGTCCCGTTTAACAGTGATGAACGTTAAGGCAGGTACGCATGTGGCAGATTGATACATTTTTTCGGAGTGATTTTTGAAAGAAAAACCAATGTGAAAATTTTTATTTATTTTTTATCTAAAATGAAAGTGTTCATACTTGCCAAACGTTTATATTTTTTACAATTTTTACGTACTTAAGTATCTGTAAAAAATATCAAAAACACTTTTCATTACAAACTTCATTTCCAACTTGACTCCGATGTGGGATTTTTTTTTAAGCGGTATTTATAAACTCGACATTTTCGGGTGTAATCCTATATCCACATGCAAAACATTTCTTAAATATGAAAAGTTTTTTTTCCATGAAAAATAGAGAAAAACAGGCTTTTAGGAAAAACAATTGACGCTTCAATTGAGTTTAATATAAAAAAAACCCTGACTTTGAAAGGTATAAGTAGCCTATTACACCCCGCAATTTTATACAGATTTTTAAAAAGTAATATAATTTCTGATAAAATTGCGTGCCAAATGGCACAAACCGGTTTCACAAGCAAGTGTTTGTAAATTTCATCAGAAGTCGAACGATATTCACTGGAACCCTTGCATCGTTGAAATTACGGAAACCAAATTAGATACTAGGAAATTCACAAGTGATTCGGCCTATTATTTTACAGAGATTTCAAAAAACTACTAATTAAACATTGTGGACTTGATTGCGGGAAATTTTCATAATATTTCTAAAGATGTCGACAACAAAATGACAAAAAAAACTTATTATGATTTTCAAACAAGCCAGTCAGAAAATATGTAAACATGCGATGAAAAAAGTTAAAGTAGCTATTGTTTTGTTTTTATTCACAGTTATCAAAATTAATCAGAAAAAATTTTGGACGAAAAAAATGCTGAAATTTTCCATAATGCTTTGAATTTTTTCGAAAAATTTTACGAATTATATAAAATAAAAGTTTGAACTCAATCGTTCCGTAAGGGGTTGTGGTGTAAAGGAATGCATGATGGAACAAAATAGTTTATATTTTTCTAAGTATCCGTCATAACATTTCTCTTAAAATTAGTGAGTGAATCTATTATAACTATATATATTAGTTAGAAAACTTCAGGTTATCATTCCTTTTTCCTTGCTGCAAGCCAAAAAAGCCATTGTAATAATGCAACTCAACACAAAGAAAAAACGATAATTTATATGCCAAAGATGATGAAATGCTTCATGTATTTTTGACGGCGTGGTATCACTCGTCCATTCCCACCACCAAAAATAAACGCAATATGATTGGGTTCCAGCGTCGCTCACTAATGGTTTTATTCTACAGCGTGGCGCGCAGACAACAACAACTTTGGGAAACAACCGCTGGGAAATTAAACCAAATGAACTTTATTTGACGGTAATAAAACAAAACGAATAATTTTTCAACGAAAAATAACAGACAAAAATAATAACAATATTTCGTAGGTTTATACATCTTTATGTTTATTCAAGTTTAAACAAAATTTGACCGACGTATTCCGATTTTAAAGAGAATTTCTGAATTTAATGTGTACCGTCTGTAAACAAACAGAATAATTTTTCAACGAATACGGACAAAATATAAATATATCGTAGTTTCAATTAAGTTTATGTTTTATTCAATTTGAACAAAATGTGACCGACCTTAATTCCGATTTTTGTGTGAATTAGAACATATTTTACCAGTTATTACTGCGGTACCGGTGAGCCATCCTTCACCAGATCATAAAAAGTTACTGCGGTGAATAAGAGAAGGTTTTAGATCTCCCGTATTTTTTTCTCATTTTTCTTATCTGCCCGTTATCAACCTTTACCAGTCCGTGGGAGAGGGCATATTTTCCCCAGCAATTCCAACAGTTCTACACCCACCACCCCCTTAAATAGATAAAAAATGAATTTTAACTGAGTGATACACGATTTATTGTGGTTCAGCTAACAGATAATAAGCACAAAAAAATAACAATAATTATTTTCGTAAATTAAATTGACGCCATCCAGTCTTCCACATCGCTGCTCCCTTAACATCCATTGCATCAAAAGATTACAAAACAGTCAACCTTCATAACATGATTCATGCTATTTTCAAACAAATTTCAAATAAGATTGACAATTTTATTGGCATTTTGAACAGACGAACACGCAATGGTTTATATTTTCATATTTACAATTTTATCGATTTTTCATGAAGGTATTTAGAGGTTTTACTTCAGCATGATCAAAGGTTGTGAAGAAACTGCAGTACCACAGGAAATTTTGGATCACTTCACTGTATACTCTGCCGGTTTAGATTTCCCGGTTCAAAAGTGGTGAATACTGGGTTCAGTTCTGAGATCAACCGTTGAATTTCTGGGGAACTACTTGTTCAAGTTTCGGTGTGAAACCGGCTTAATTTCTGTTAAAGGCGGATTTTATTCTGGAAACTGATAAAACTTTTGGTACCACTGATTTTATTTCTTATCTCTCTCTTTGTGGGATTCGAACTCGCGCTATAGAGATAGTAAACGTTTTTGAGATGGAGTTCCGTTGGTAAAAGGATATGCATTTTAGCGATCTGACCAGAAAAATGGATTTGTGACTTTTGTATGACAATTTGAATGTGATAATTGTCACCAAAATCCAAAACTCAGAATTTAAATTTTAAATTAAGGCGTCATTCTGAGTACAAAAAGCACTATCCGGGATAGTCTATCCCATGAAAATAATCCCAGTGACGCTACGTAGTTTAATGGTTTTCCATATTACGCTGTCGACTTCGAAAACCTTATAAGCCCCGACCCTTTAAAAGCATATGGAATCGAAACTCAAGAACATCTCTTACAATCTTGTCAACAGGAATTGACCAAACTTATAAATGATGCAGAATCGTCTTTAATAGGTGGATAAGTTTAATAGGTGGATAAGTTTAATAGGATGACAGTACTCGCTCAATGACTTATGTGTGTTGGCATGGTAACCATGCCATGGTTGTTTTTTATGAATTATAGAATATAAAAATTTCATAAGAGCATACTTACCTGAATAAATTATAAAGTACGGTACTTTAAGTACCTTACATTAGCACAATGAACTTATTAAAATTATAAATTATCGTTGATAATAAATTGATGATCTGACTAGCTACTTTATGAGTCAAATATAGTGTCCTTGCAAAAACGTGTTCCTACCATTCAAAGCGATGATGCTCGGTTTATTAGTTTGGAATATCATTTCATAATCTTGAAAGCGTAAGAATTTAATTATCCTTCATTTGACACTTGTCTCGGGAAAATCAGATTATATTTATCAGATGGAACTCTGTAGCTGCTCGTTTTTGCGGGGACACTCATAGTCACACTATATTTGACTCATATCCCTTGAAGATTAAACAACCGAGTGAAAAGAATAAAACCTTGTCTAGTACGTGGTTGTTCTATTTTAAGGGGGTCGGTGCATTTTGACAGATACGGATATCCGCGGATATGGACTCTTGATGAAACACTTTTTACTGGGTTTATATATTCTTCTCAATATATCATCAAAGTATTGCTTTATAATCCAGGCAACTTTTGTAACTACAGAATTTTCGAATTATTGCTTTTTAAGAAAATTTTGAGCTCGAATTAAACTTTTCGAATTCGACAAATTATGAGAAATTTTTGAAAAAANATAAGAAATAAAATCAGTGGTACCAAAAGTTTTATCAGTTTCCAGAATAAAATCCGCCTTTAACAGAAATTAAGCCGGTTTCACACCGAAACTTGAACAAGTAGTTCCCCAGAAATTCAACGGTTGATCTCAGAACTGAACCCAGTATTCACCACTTTTGAACCGGGAAATCTAAACCGGCAGAGTATACAGTGAAGTGATCCAAAATTTCCTGTGGTACTGCAGTTTCTTCACAACCTTTGATCATGCTGAAGTAAAACCTCTAAATACCTTCATGAAAAATCGATAAAATTGTAAATATGAAAATATAAACCATTGCGTGTTCGTCTGTTCAAAATGCCAATAAAATTGTCAATCTTATTTGAAATTTGTTTGAAAATAGCATGAATCATGTTATGAAGGTTGACTGTTTTGTAATCTTTTGATGCAATGGATGTTAAGGGAGCAGCGATGTGGAAGACTGGATGGCGTCAATTTAATTTACGAAAATAATTATTGTTATTTTTTTGTGCTTATTATCTGTTAGCTGAACCACAATAAATCGTGTATCACTCAGTTAAAATTCATTTTTTATCTATTTAAGGGGGTGGTGGGTGTAGAACTGTTGGAATTGCTGGGGAAAATATGCCCTCTCCCACGGACTGGTAAAGGTTGATAACGGGCAGATAAGAAAAATGAGAAAAAAATACGGGAGATCTAAAACCTTCTCTTATTCACCGCAGTAACTTTTTATGATCTGGTGAAGGATGGCTCACCGGTACCGCAGTAATAACTGGTAAAATATGTTCTAATTCACACAAAAATCGGAATTAAGGTCGGTCACATTTTGTTCAAATTGAATAAAACATAAACTTAATTGAAACTACGATATATTTATATTTTGTCCGTATTCGTTGAAAAATTATTCTGTTTGTTTACAGACGGTACACATTAAATTCAGAAATTCTCTTTAAAATCGGAATACGTCGGTCAAATTTTGTTTAAACTTGAATAAACATAAAGATGTATAAACCTACGAAATATTGTTATTATTTTTGTCTGTTATTTTTCGTTGAAAAATTATTCTTTGTTTTATATACTCGTTAAAATAAGTTCATTTGGTTTAATTTCCCAGCGGTTTGTTCCCAAAGTTGTTGTTGTCTGCGCGCCACGCTGTAGAATAAAACCATAGTGAGCGACGCTGGAACCAATCATATTGCGTTTATTTTTGGTGGTGGAATGGACGAGTGATACCACGCCGTCAAAAAACATGAAGCATTTTCATCATCTTTGGCAATATAAATTATCGTTTTTTTTTGGTTGAGTTGCATTATTAATGGCTTTTTTGGTTGCAGCAAGGAAAAAGGATGATAACCTGAAGTTTCTACTAATATATATGTTATAAGTAGATTCACCACTAAGTTTTAAGAAAATGTTATTGACGGATACTTAGAAAAAATATAACTATTTGTCCAATCATGCATTCCTTTACACCACAACCCCCTTAAGGAACGATTGAGTTCAAACTTTATTTTATATTAATTCGCTAAAATTTTTCGAAAAAATTCAAAGCATTATGAAAATTTTAAGCATTTTTCGTCCAAAATTTTCTGATTAATTTTGATCTGTGAATAAAAACAAAACACATAGCTACTTTAACTTTTTCATGCATGTTTACATATTTTCTGACTGGCTGTTTGAAAAAATCATAAAAGTTTTTTTTTTGTCATTTTGTTGTCGACTCTTTAGAAATTATTATAAAATTTCCCGCAGATCAAGTCCACAAATGTAATTAGTAGTTTTTTGAAATCCTCTGGTAAAAAAGGCCGAATCACGTTGTGAAATTTTCCTAGTATCTATTTGGTTTCCGTAATTTCAACGATGCAAGGGTCAGTGAATATGCGTTTCGAACTTCTGATGAAATTTACAACACTTGCTTGTGATAACCGGTTTGTGCCATTTGGCACGCAATTTATCGATAATTAATTACTTTTTAAAAATCTGTATAAAATTGCGGGTGTAATAGGCTACTTACTCTTTCAAAGTCAGGGTTTTTTTATTATTTAAACTCAATTGAAGCGTCAATTGTTTTTCCTAAAAGCCTGTTTTTCTCTATTTTTCATGGAAAAAAAACTTTCTCATATTTAAGAAATTTTTGCATGTGGATAAGTGATTACACCGAAAATGTCGAAGTTTATAAATACCTGCTTAAAAAAAAAATCCCACATCGGAGTCAAGTTGGAAATGAAGTTTGTAATGAAAAGTGGTTTTTGATATTTTTACAGTACTTAAGACGTAAAAATTGTAAAAAATATAAACGTTTGCAAGTTATGAACACTTTCATTTTAATAAAAAATAAAATAAAAATTTTCACATTGGTTTTTTTCTTTCAAAAACACTCGCGAAAAATGTATCAATCTGCCACATCGCGTAGCCCGCCTTAACGTTCATCACTGTTAAACGGGACGTCTCATAAGACAGGCGAAAATGCAAGTTATCAAATCTATTATTTTATCAGTTTTGTAATTTAAGTGGCAGAGATATAATGTGCGTCAAAAATGATCGAGGAACTTTCCCCAAAAATGACTGACCTTGCTTACTCCGTTCCTTAAATTATGTTTCGAACAATTTGTGATATGATTTTTTTTGTTATTAAATTACATTTCATTTTATAAAGCAAGTGAGACCACCTATCCGCATCAGGCGAACATCGGGGTTCTTTGTCGAACAATTGTCCTTTAAAAACCGGTATCGTTGACTAAAACCCTAATGTTGATTTTTTCCTATCAAAACCGTGTCAAATGCAGGTTTCCACCATTCATGTTTCCAAAGTTTTGACAACACAGCTATCTGTGAAGACGTAAACCAAACTAAAAAGTTTCAAAAAATTTGGAAAATTCTCTATACTAAAGAATGAGAAGCGTGAGTATTATTGGCTCATCTTTGAAAATTCGTGTTTACCCGAAGATTTAAAATTTGTGGCTTCACAACCCATGAGAAGTTTTTCGGATCCCAACATGATGGCGCTAGAAAGCAGACTAATTTTATTATAAAATTATTTTCTGTCTACCGTGAACGCCATGTACATCATTAATTTAATATTCTATATCCTTTATTACACTTTGGTTAGAAGCGTAGTTGGGAAGATTTTTTTAGGCGCTTCATATTATAAAACTAACTAGAAAAATCTACCGACTACGCTTTCTAAACAAATTGTAATAAGTTTTGTTTGGTTCGAGACAATAAAATTATAAATTTTTTTCAATATAATATTGGTAATTTTTTAAGTTCGATTTACTTAATCATCTTCCAAATGAGAAGACAAATTCTTTCAACGAAAGACACAGAGCACAAAAAATTTTTTTCCATTAATTGTTTAATTTTCGATTGAATTGTAATAAAGGCTTATCCCCTTAAAGGGTCGGTGCATTTGACAGATTGCCTTTTTCAATTTTTTTTGTCTTGATGGAAACTTTTTGCCAACTTTATAATTTTGAATAAAAGTTTTTTCAATACGTTAAGTTGCCCACTTTGTGCTCACTTTGTATAATCTGATTTTTCAGATCGATTATTTTTACTTTATAAGATCGTCTTTGAAAAAACACTCAAAAACGCGCGCGTTATGGCTATCAAAGGGTCTAAAATTACATTATTACCCCTCGCGAAATTAAATTCTCATGAAAATTTGACCCATAGTTAATTAAGCAAAAAAAATGTACAATGGACATGGCCTAGTCTGGTTCCAGAAACCACGCCACCCGGTGGCGCGCTAGGATAAAATAACCTGTAAACACTTCGCTTAAATTTTTCGCAACATTATTTAGAATATTATTATTTTGGTAGGACTCACCTTTGTATACAGTACGGCAAATAATTTTTTTTGTAATGAATTTGTTCTCTAAATACAGTAGATACGTCTAAAACCTGTTTTGAAAGTCCACTCAAATCAAAATTTCTCGAAAATCGGAACGGGAAATTTTTTTTTGTTCACATAATTTATATAATGAAACCTTGCCGATATTAATTCGTAGTGGTTCCCGAATGTGCTTAGAACAAAACGTACAGGCGTTTCACGCTAATCGTGTTTTTTCACGAGCAAAAACCTTGTAAACAGCTTTGATAAATATTTTGAACTATTAATTATGAAAACTATTTATTTTCGTGGGACCACCGTAATCCAGTACGTAAATAAATTGTTTTTTTTAATAATTTTTTTTCTAAAATACAGTAGATCGAACGTCTTAAACCTTGTTTAAATCACTCAAATCAAAATTTCTAGAAATCGGCTCAAGGTTTTTTTGTTTCCCCTATATTACAATGAAACTTGCCTTTATTTACTTCGGATTGTTGGCTTAATTCTCTAATATCCGTAAAAAATAAAAGACGGCATAATTTGATATTTTATAGTATTTTCTACTATAAGAGTAATACATTTCTCTGCCTTATTTGCTTACCCTACTTTTCGTTTCAAAGCTTGAACAGCCGATTTTGAATGATCAAAAAGGCCTCTAACTGTGCCAAAATGTGCCAGTCCTCAATACTGCAGCGAACTCAACAAAAAGTTTTATTTCGCGACTAATACGACCGGTTTCCAGAAGAATTTTTAAAAAGGCGCTTGTTATTGAAAAATTTTATTTAATGCAAGAATTTCATTAAAATTTTAGAATGCCAAATAATATAAACGTAAGCTACGTTGGGCCAATTTTAAAAATATTTCCAAACATGGTCACATGTATAGAAGAAAATACTACGAGATAAATTCACTGAAAAAAATCCTGCAGAAATACACGAAATAGCGGACGAAAAATCATACTGAAGATATCAATTTTCCCCACACTTCTGGCGCTTAAACTTTTGTTTTAAAGCATATGTCCGGGAAACCACAAGAATTAAATATCGGCAAGGTTTCCATTGTATAATATATGTGAAAACAAAACAAAATTCCCGTTCCGATTTCGAGAAATTTGAATGTTGAGTGACTTTACAAACAAAGTTTTAGACTATCTACCTGTATTTTATGAAGAAAAAATTTCTTACACAAGAAAAATTTTTATTTGCGTACTGTATTAACGGTGGAGTCCCACGAAAAATAATAGTTTTCATAATTAATGTTCCAAAATAATTTATCAAAAGGTGTTACAGGTTTTTGCTCGTGAAAAACACAGAATTAGCGGTGAGCGCTGTAACTTTTGTTTAAAGCACATTTCCTGGGGAACGCACTACGAATAACTATCGGCAAGGTCTCATCGTATAATATATGTGAAAACAAAAAAAAATTCCGTTCCGCATTTCGAGAAATTTTGATTTGAAGTGACTTTAAAACAAGGTTTTTAGACGTTATCTACTGTATGTTAGAGAAAAAAATTTATTTTGCGTACTGTATAACAACTGGGTGAGTCCTACAAAACCATAAATAATAGTTCAAAAAATGTTGCGAAATTTTTAATCGAAAGTGTTTACAGGTTTTTTGATCCCTAGCTGTGCCAACTGGTGGTTTCTGGACCGCGCAGGCCATGTCCCTTGTCATTTTTTTGCTAAATTAACTATGGGTCAAATTTTCAGAGAATTTAATTTTCGCGAGGGCTTGTTTCGTGGGGATGGCCTTAAAATTTCTTTTTATTAATTAAAAAGCTTCAAAAAATGGTCTCGACCATCATCGAAAATTTATATAAATTTGATTTTATATGATTTCTACCAAAATCGTAAAAATAAAATTTCCTAAAAAAGACGAAAAAAAAAACGAAATTTAAGCACAGGATCGAAAGAAATATTTAATTTTCATGAATTTACATTTATTAACTTTACGTGGTGGAACTGGGTCGGCTTACCAATTGAGTCAAGTCGCGTGAAATAAAATTTTTTTAATTAATTTTGATAAAGAGGGCTTAACTTGATTTTCGCGCAAACCGTATTTTCAATTTAAAAAGTATGATTCCGAGTATACACAAGAGCGAAAGAAACAAAACGAGGAACATATTTGAATTTAAGGTAAAGAAGTCCATTTTCTCATATTTCTCTAGATAGACCCAAAAAACATAAGTTTAAAAAATTTTGAACCATAAATGAGGAAAATTTTCAAAATATTTCCAAACAGTTTCGAACACAAAATTCAAAAAAGTCTCATATGATTTTTCAAATATGCAAGAAAAATATGAGGTACCACACAAAAAGTTAAAGTGGCCGATTTTGAAGAGTGTTTTTCGTTGATTTGAAACAATAATGAAAAAAATACTTTAAAAATTTCTCATAATTTGTCGATTGCCGAAAAAGTTTTAATTCGAGCTCAAAATTTTCTTCCAAAGCAATAATTCGAAAATTATTGTAGTTCACAAAAGTTGCCCCTGAATTATAAAGGGCAATACTTTGGATGATATATGAGAAGAATATATAAACCCAGTAAAAGTGTTTTCAGCAAGCAGTCCTAGTGTATTTCTGCAGAATTTTTTCTCGTGAATTTATCTCGTATATTTTCTTCTATACTTGACCATGGTTTGAAATATTTTAAATTTGCCCAACTAGGCTTACGTTTTTTATATATTTTGGCATTCTAAAATTTTAATGAACATTCTTGCATTATATATAAAATTCTTCTGGAAACCGGTCCGTATTAGTCGCGAAATAACTTCTGTGAAGTTCGCTGCATGGTATTGAGGGACTGGCACATTTTGCACTAGTTAGAGGCCTTTTGATCATTCAAAAATCGGCTGTTCAAGCTTGAAACGAAAATTCAGGGTAAACAAATAAGGCAGCAGAAATTATTACTCTTATAGTAGAAAATACTATAAAAATATCAAATTATTGCCCGTCTTTTATTTTTTTACGATATTAATGAGAATAAAGCCAACAAAGTCCGAATTAAATAAAGGCAAGGTTTCATTGTATAATATATGGGAAAACCAAAAAAACCTTGAGCCGATTTCTAGAAATTTTGATTTGAGTGACTTTAAAACAAGGTTTAAGACGTTATCTACTGTATTTTAAAAAAAATTATTAACAAAAAAAAANAAAAAATTTATTTGCGTACTGTATCAACGGTGAGTCCTACAAAAAATAAATAATATTCATAATAAATGTTGCGAAATATTTAATCGAAAGTGTTTACAGGTTTTTTATCCCTAGCGCGCCACCTGGTGGTTTCTGGACCGCGAGGCCATGTCCATTGTCATTTTTTTTGCTTAATTAACTATGGGTCAAATTTTCAGAGAATTTAATTTCGCGAGGGGGAATTAATGTAATTTAGACACCTTTGATAGCAAACGCGCGTTTTTTGAGTGTTTTTTCAAAAGACGATTTATAAAGTAAAAATAATCGATCTGAAAAAATCAGATTATACAAAGTGAGCTCAAAAGTGGCAACTTACGTATGAAAAACTTTTATTCAAAAATTATAAAGTGGCAAAAAGTTTCCCATCAAGACAAAAAAAATTGAAAAAGTGCAAATCTGTCAAAATGCACCGACCCCCTTAAGGGATAACCCTTTATTACAATTTAATTGAAAAAATTAAACAATTTAATAGGAAAAAATATTTTTGTGCTCTGTGTCTTTCGTTGAAAAGAATTTGTCTTCTCATTCTGAAGATGATTTAAGTAAATCGAAACGTTAAAAAATACAATTTGGTTAGAAAGCGTTGTCGGTAGATTTTTCTAGTATATTTTTATAATATGAAGCCTAGAAAAATCTCCCAACTACGCTTTCTAACCAAAGTGTAATAAAGGGATATAGAATATTAAATTAATGATACATGGCGTTCACTGTACAGTAAAATACATTTTATAAAAAATTAGTCTGCTTTCTAGCGCCATCATGTTGACTCCGAAAAACTTCATGGTTGTGAAGCCACAAATTTTAAATCTGGTAAACAATTTTCAAAAAGATGAGCCAATAATATTAGTTCTCATTCTTTAGTATAGAAATTTCAAATTTTTTGAAACTTTTTAGTTTGGTTTACAGTCTCACAGATAGCTGGTTGTCAAAACTTTGAAACATGAATGGTAGGAAAACCTGATTTGAACGGTTGATAGAAAAATCAACATTAGGGTTTTTAGTCAACGATACCGTTTTTAAAGACAATTTTCACAAGAACCCCGATGTTCCCTGATGCGGATAGGTGGTCTCACTTGCTTTATAAAATGAAATGTATATTTAAATAACAAAAAAATCATATCACAAATTTTCGAAACATAATTTTAAGGAACGGGTAAGCAAGAGTCAGTCATTTTTGGGGAAAGTTCCTCTGATCCTTTTTTGAGCACATTTATTTCTGCCACTTAAATTACATTCTGAATAAATAATAGATTTGATAACTTGATTTTCGCCTTATTATGAGACGGTCCCGTTTAACAGTGATGAACGTTAAGGGGGTAGCAGCGATGTGGCAGATTGATACATTTTTTCGGAGTGATTTTTGAAAGAAAAAACAATGTGAAAAAATTTTATTTTATTTTTTATCTAAAATGAAAGGTGTTCAATTGCAATACGGTTATATTTTAAATTTTTTAGCGTAATTAAGTATTCCTGTACAATACTATCAAATAAACCACTTTCTTGTAACACTCTCTCTTCCACTGGACCCGTCTGTGGGATTTTCCTTTTTGTGTTAAAGGGGGCGTTGTATTTATATAACTTAGACATGTTCGCGGTGTAACTCATGTATTCAGCAGCAACAATGTTCTCTTAAATACCGCGAGTAGTTGTTTTTTCTCATGAAAAAGTAGAGAAAGAACACGCTTTTCGTAGGCAAATCAACAAATTGACTTTCTTAAATTTTACAATTTGAGTTTAAAGAGGCTACCATTAATCATACCCAACCGCATAGACCTCTGCAATTGAATAAGGTTACTCGAATAGTAGCCCTATTAATTCTCGGGTGTCAGGATTTATTTATTTAACCACCAGGGCTTTGCGATTGGGTTGGGTAAATGACATATCGATTGATATATCTATTACGTTATCATGTATGGGACGTAGCGTCAAGTGGCACAATTTCATGGGGTATTCTACAAGACAAGTTGGTTGTAATATACAATTATCCTAGTCACGAACGTTTTCAGATAAGGATATTCAACCTTGAGCTGCCGATTGTATCGGTGTTTGGCAAAATATCTGGAAACTCAAAAGACGCTCAAACATAGAATAATTTTTAAACGAAAATGATTGTATTTATGGATTATCTCTCTATTTTTATCAGAAGAATTTACAATATGAAAAAACTATATAAAATTTAGAGATGTTGTGTGGTAAGATTGATATGTGCGGAGAACTATATCTTTATCACTATTTAACAAAGTATATGGGGTTTTCTAAAGCAGTCGTTACTAAGTACATTAAAAACTTAAGAAATTGAAAAAAGGTAACAACAATTTTTTTTTCTTTAAAAGAATTGTCTGTTTTCTAATCATCAGACTGTCAAGTAAATATTATCTATATAATACAGGTGACATAGAAAAAAACAGTTTTTACGAAGATTAATGTTAAAGAAAATATTTTGTTTTTTTGGTCTATTTATTGCACAGATTTTCAATTAGAAAATTTTAATCACAGGAAAATAAGATCAATCTTGATATTGGCGTAAAAATATAAATGCTTTTAAAGAATCTTGCGGCTAACTGCTTTTTAGGAAAATTTTTATAAATCAACATTATCATCGGACGAGATTTCATAAAAAATGTAATAGTGAAAATTGTGAACAGCGTCTAAATCTGTGTATAACTTGTAAAAGGGGGTTGGTGTGGGTTGTTTTAGATAGATAATATTTCGCAAGATGTGGACGTGATAACAGAATACGTGAATTAATACAATTTATATATTAATTCTAGTATATACGTCAAGATTATTCGGTTAGTAGTTGCCATAACAACACTTTAGTTGACGCATGAATTTCTACTTAATGAAATTAATAATAAAAATATTAATAAAATGTAGAAAACTTCAGGTTATCTATCCTTTTTCCTTGCTGCTAACAAAAAAGCCATTTAATAAATGAACTCAAACACAAAAAAAAACGTAATTTCATATGTCCACAAGTAGGATGAATATCTGTCATTTGTTTTTGACGCAGGTAGTATCACTCGTCCCAAAATTCCACCACCAGTAAAATCAAACGCAAATATTGACTAGCTAGGGTCTCGCGTCAAAGCGCTCGCTCACTCATGTTTTAATCTCACGTACAGGTAGGTCCGTGACCTGGAGTTAACAAACAACACTGGTGGACGCAAATCAAACAATTGATATAGGCGGAACATTAAAAAATACCCAAATAGTGAACTTATGTTCAAATGTATTAACCTTGTATTTAGATAAATAATCAGAATAAAGTAAAGTAATTTATAGCTTGGGCTCATTGACAAAACTGAAAAATGTATAGCCGTACCAAAAAATGAGTAACGAATACGTAAGATGGATACTTGTTTCAGCCGAGAATATATCATTGATACTAGATCTATTTCTTTGATGTTTTTATTCACCACGATTTTCTCCATTACAAAATTATTTGTACCGACTTTTATTCCGAAAGTATTGTTGAAAAGATGAAATTTGATTTTCTTGAATTGTTTATTTTAAATTATGTCACCGTACATTAAAACAGACAGAATAAACTTATTTTTTCTCAACTGAATATTTTAAAGGACTAAAAATAGAAGCAACATAACTATCGGTAATGCAGCTTTATCCCAATACATAGAAGTTCCTGCTATTATGCAGTTGTAGTAATAAGTCAACGGGGTTTGTCAAATGCATAGAATTGAACGAATACTGTATCCTTTATTCCGTATTATAAATTAGTCGGTATCGGTATGATTGACGTAAACAAAACTCATGAATTTGTTTACTAAGTGTTCTTTTTACTTGTTCGGTATACCTTCAGTAGAGCCCCGCTTTCACCAGGTGACATAACATTAAGGATTATTTACGCTTATCCACTGTAGTCAGGTTGCAGATTCTAGAGTAAGGGTTCTTAAAGGTGTTTGTAAAACCAGGCTATCTGTGAGTACCGTTCGCTCACACGCATTATCTTTAAAGGTTTCATTACATACAATATTATTTGGAACTTTATCTTAAGTCACGCTATAAAGTAAGAGAAACTACACAGTTCCATTAGTGGCTCAATCGCTGGATTAGGAGAGGTGCTTTGTAATTAATATATCTCGGCCTAGTCTAGTCTCACAGTCTCTTCACCCTGATAAACAACAATTAATAGGTTAGGTGAACAAATCGACTATAACTAAATGTCAGCTGATGTAAGAACACAGTTTTTTTCGAAGTTGCTGGACTTATGTATAGGCGTATGAACTAGTAAACTAAGTTTATAAAATGTAATTAAGTCTATTAATATAAAAAGGAGGATACCAAACTAAGTTGTGTTATACGTCTCCATGGTTATATCCAATTTTATAAATTGATACAGCTCAATGTCTATATACTGCTACCATCCCGCTGCTTACTATTACACTTCCCTGGTTAAGAAAAGCGTAGTTTCCGCTGAGATGATGATTGCTGGGATCATATATAAGGAACTGTATCAATAATAAACAGTATCATAAACACTAGTTCAACTATGATTAAATATCTACCGACTTACGTCTTAAGCTCTAGACAAAGATTATTCTATATATCAGTGCTATTTTTTTGGTTGAGACCAAATACAAATTATAATCAATAAGTTCAAATTTTTCCAATTAAATAAATATTGGATGATTTTTGATTTAACACAGTATTTCGATATATTATCTGTAAATCCATCTTCATGAGCATATTGAAGAAGACATTAATTGAATCAGACGATACTACACAAGACGATGAAGTACTAATATCAGGGATGCGACAAAAATCTTTACAATTTTTTTGAATTTTTTCATGAAGGTCTTTAGAGGTTTTACTTCAAGATGATTCAAAGGTTGTGAAGAAACTTCTAGTGAGCATTCAGTGTTAAATTTGGTTATCACTTTCCGGTATACTCGTAGCGGTTTATAGTTAACGAGATATCAGAAAAGTTGTCGATTAATCTGCGCCTTAATTATGCGAGGTCGGTGCATCCTGTTGACACAAGATTTGCGTCTCCTTTACAATTTATCTTGGTTGTGGCTTCGGAAATTGTGGTGCAATGGAATCTTGGCTTTAAGTATTCGGTTTGCATGAAGCGCTGTCTTAATGATATCTTTTTTTCTGGATAAATAAAAGCGGATTTTTATTTCTATTCTGGACGACATCACAGTGTTAAGTAAAAATCTTGGACTTACTGTTGAGCTCACTGTATCTGGGGGTTATTATATATTCCTGGTATATTCTACTTTCCTGGCTGAGCAATTCTAGCTCGGTTTAATTTCTTATGGTGTTTCAATAATTATTTGTACTCACTGGTTCATTTCTTGAGAACAAAACCGTGTTTGAATTTGTCCTGTTTGAAAAAGTAATTACCAACTTTGAATAACGTTGGTTCTAGCATCTGTTCATCGGTATACATAACTGTCGCGCATTTATAAGACATAGGTTTCGCTGTTTTTGCTTGTATGCTACTATATCGAATACACTGTGGAGAACCTTGTAGGTTTTGCGAGACTTGCGATTTCTGTAGTCGCATGACGGTAATTAAATAGTGCATCGAACCACTACTGGTCACCCCTGCTGCGTTTTTATCATCATACGGAAGTTTTTAATATCTGTGGTTTGATCAGATTTACGGGGTAAATACTGGGTCAAGGAAGTCGTGGTCATAGTACTTCTGATCAATGATTCTACAGTACTATGATCTCCGCGAAAGGACTCAAGTAGAGGAGAGTGGGAAATTTTTAGTATGGCAGTATTTTAACTCTTGAAAAAAACAAAAATATTGACTATATTTATCGGGAAGTGCACGATGGAAGCTCGAATCTGTGTCTTTGTTCGGGAACCCATTAGTAATACTCTTGTGGTTGTTCAGGCTCTGTAAATGTGCCATGCTGATATTTCTGACACTTTTTATGTACCCTGGCTGTTAAATTTAAAAAAGGATTACATGAATATCATTTTGATAAAATAAATGTTTTTAGGCCTTGGCTAGGAAAACTTGGTGCCTGAAGAGCCGCGTGTAATTTAAAGGTATCTATTATATGTTAATGAAACCAATATGCATACTAAATTGAAGAAGTTAAATCGAAAGATATTTATATAAAATATTTACTACTTCGTACTATGATCTTTGATATAAAGTCATGTGTATGTCCTTTCTTTTTTTAGATTTATAGAAGTTGACTTACACTTTGTTTGATATACTCATAAACGAATTATGATAACTGGCACAATAAATAGAATTAAAAACCAAAAAGTATTTTTTAGTAGAACTTCAGTACTTTTTAAGACAATCCTTTAAATACTTGAATCTGATGCATCATCTATTTGGTAATAAATTTTACAGCGGTAAAAGAAAATTTGTTTTTATTATGAACCGTGTTCCTCGTAAACTCATATACTAAAGTAGAGATTCACAAAAAACGTCTTTGTCGTAAAAATATGAGCTCCCTTTTTAGATGGGGCTTTTGAGCAAAAATCCGCAAACAATTCAAAAGTTATGGCCAAATAGAAATTGTTACTTACATAAACTTGACAATGGCGGGCACTATTCTAATATAAATGTATTGCTTGGTGTAGAGGTTGTATTGCAGCGTATATATTCCGAACAATGGTACATGTAAACCTTGCCCCCGGGCGGAAAATATTTAATTGTGAAGGTCGCTGCGAAGTTGTCTACCGGGTATAATTGTGGCTAATGAGAATCAATTCAATAGCAAGTTTCAAAGTAGGAGCTCTACAGTTTATTGTCCGGCAAATTCACAAGCTTCATTTTAAATCAAAAGATAGTACTTCTAAGATCGAGAGTCTATTGTTGCACGAGCAAACCTATGTTTAATCATCTTGTTTGATAAATAATGTTTGGACATTAATATGAAAGCTTTTAGGATAGTTTGTCTTATAATCTGATGATTTCCGGGGGGGACCCCCCCCCGGTACGGGTAGAGATATAGAGCCTCAAATTTTACGAAGGTGATACATTGCTTCAAATCTACACGCAAGAGGCTCGTTGGGAACGACAGACAAAGAGATTCCCGTTCAACTGGCTCTTCATTCGCTGAAGTGTATGTATAAACCCAAGCTACGTAAGACGTAATTTAAGTTTTTTGTTTATTAGAAGGTGCATATATAGAGTATTGTCATAACATCTATTGCGCGCTAACCTCATTACCATTGTACGGAGTAACCGCGTTCGTTGATATCGTATCGATAATAACTGTTCTAATTGATACTATTGATAAGCCATGTACGACCGTTTGATCTCTTTAGTATTACTATCAAATTTCTAAATCAGACAATCATACTGTCTAGAAAATTTTCGTTTCACGAGACAGTATAAGCTATGTAAATAGGAAATAAAGCTCCGGATTTTAAAGAGACGGTTTTATCTCATATGGTGTTTTAATGTGTGTATTTGCATCCTATCATATTAAAGCTCAGTATTCTTATGTTGAGGCAAATTTCATGCCACAATCTGAAGCGAAACGTTTATAATTGCCTATATATTATTTAGACTATTGGACCTTAATGCTTCTGTGCTATTATTTCTCTATCAAAATTCTCCTTCAATAGGAGTTAGCGCTGGGGCTCATCGTAAATTAAAAAATAAGAAGAGCCGAGTGCGAGTCACTGTTGTATATTCTATAATCTGATGAGTTTTCTAACTAAGTCAGAGCTATTGTAATTGGTTCGAATTTATTGGTCATGAGCTGCCGAGAATATAATATAAAATAGCCCTTTAATGAGCTTTCGCTAACTTCTTAATATCACATAATCTCTCGTATCAATTTCTGTTTCTAAGTCTTGAAATCAGGCTCAGGATTTTTGGTGAAATGATCAAAAGGCGTTGCTCCGTCGTAAAGAGCTGCAAAATAATGTTTGTTGCCAGTCCCTGTCACAAAATTAACTTTGTTGCTGGTTTTTTTCTGCTTTTCACGCCTCCCCACAAGGAATATAGAGCAGGAGAGGCGCTTATACGGCGCATAATATAGCGCGAGATTGGTGCCATGTAATATGAATGATGCTATGTGTCGTATTTTATCACTAAGGTGCACAAGTAAAGAGGAAATATTATAGAACTTCGACAGATTTACGTACGATTTATGTTATCAGCGATAACACTCCTACCAGTTCCCCTATTAAACTCGAAAAAGAACACTGCGCCGAAAAGTATCGGGGCTGCTTGAAGCTCACTTAGTTTAAGAATTATTCTTAATAAGAGCTGCGTTATCAGTAGACCATAAATTGATAAGTGTTAACTAGGCATATTCGCAAAAAATTGACAATGTTTACCTTCGTTTTGCGGAGATAGAATATATGTAGAGAAGCTGCTCAATAGAGGTATTAATCTGCTCAATTTTTTAATAAGTATAAAGCTCGTTATAAGCCTAGTTTTTTTACGAGAAAGTTTCGCAATCCAATCTACACTAATAAGTATGGCAATCAAACAGTGTTGGTTTTTATGTGTGCTAAAAAGGCGCAGGATCAGATCACACGAGTATAAATTTCACTTCGCACATACAGAATTGTGTTCTGCCGCGAACTGGTACATCACAATTTGAAGAAATATATGCGGATACGACACAGAGGTATTTTTGAGTACGAGACGTTATCTGCCCTAAATCTCATCGTTTGATTTTGTCAATATGACATACATCGCTTTGAATTTGGCAAACTACATCTGTGGGTGGCCTGAACGCTGATTAACTGATCGTCATCGTGAATTTGAGGTGTTTGTGTTGTCAATGTGTCTAAATGATTTAGAAAAGCAAAAAGTATAATAGAACAGGTGAAATGCCCACACGCTGTAGTTGACAGGTTTTATGCGTATAAAGCGTCATCCGATTTATGGAAGGTCGAAAAAAAACGAGTTTGGAAACGAATAATTGGGGTTATTTTCTGACCAGATAATTGATTTTCTAAGGACGATGATTTCATTAAGTTATCGGTCACTTATCGAGTTCAGAAATTATTTCCTAAACAGCGTTAATGATGCCCAATAAGCTGACATAAATATAAAATCTCTGACATTAATCAAAGCATGAAACATTTACCACTTAGTCTTTNCTTTAACATCCATTTGCATCAAAAGATTACAAAACAGTCAACCTTCATTTTTAACATGATTCATGCTATTTCAAACAAATTTCAAATAAGTTGAACATTTTTATTTGGCATTTTGAACAGACGAACACGCATGGTTATATTTTCATATTTACAATTTTTCGAATTTTTTCATGAAGGTATTTAGAGGTTTACTTCAGCATGATTCAAAGGTTGTGAAGAAACTTCTAGTACCACAGGTAAAATTTTTGGTATCACTTCCTGTACTAATTCTGCCGGTTTAATTTCCGGTTCAAAAGTTGTGATTACTGGTTTCAGTTCTGAATCAACCGGTTGAATTTCTGGAATACTTGGTTCAAGTTCCGGTGAAACCGGCTTAATTTCTGGTAAAGCGGATTTTATTTCTGGAACAACTGATAAAACTTTTGGTACCACTGATTTTATTTCTGGTATCACTTCCGGTGCCAATTCTGCTGGTTTAATTTCTGGTTCAATAATTTGTATCACTGGTTTCACTTCTGGAACAACCGGTTGAATTTCTGGTATTACTTCTTGAATAACCGTTGGTTTAGCATCTGTTATCGGTATCATTTCCGATTTATTAAACATAGTTTTCGCTGTTTTTGTGCTACTATTCGAAACCTGTGAAACTGTAGATTTTGAGCTTGCGGTTTCTGTAGTGATCGAAGTAATAGGATCGAACATACTTTCGGTCACCGTTTCATCATCCGAAGTATTTCTTGTGGTTTGACCAGATTTACCGGTAAAACTGGTCGTGAAAGTCGTGGTCATAGTACTACTTGACAATGATTCTAAATCATTCGACTCGTCGGAAACAAGAGAGGGAGTGGGAAATTTTTGTTGAGTATTTATATCTTGAACAATTTGTTTTATCGAGTGACGGGAAATCGAATCGTTTCTTTCGGGAAAATTTTCTTTTGGTTTCACTTGTAATTTCATCGATATTTCTGAACTTTTTGTCCCCTCCTTTAAATTATTATGAATATCATTTTGAAAAATATATTTTTTTAGGCCTTTGGCTAGGAAAATGGGCCAAAGGCCGCGTTAATTTTAAGCTATCTTATATTGTACAGCTATAAAACACTGATAAAATTGAAAAGTTAATCGAAAATATTATAAAAATTTAACTCTCTACTAGATTTTGATAAAGCAGGCTTCTTTATATTTATAAAATCTGTAATTTTTATTCCTAACGAATTTAATGCAATGAAAAAACAAAAATATTTAGAGAATCTCAGACTTTTTAGACAATCCTTAAAAACTCGAATCTATGCATCATCTATTTTCTGGTAATAATTTCCGAAAAAATTGTTTTTATTATGACCGTCCCTGACTCTTTAAAGTGTCACAAAACGTCTTTGAAAATATGGCCTTTTAAGGGGCAAAACAAGTTGGCTGAAAATTGTATATAATACTAAAAAGGCTTCAAAACAATGATTGCTGGTAGTATCGCGGTTATCCGACAATAGGTTCTCCCGCTAGAGGTCGTCAAAGTGGTAAATTTGGGTGATTTTCATTTCAAAGAGGATCTTACAGTTTATTATCAATTAAATTCATTTTAAATCAAAATTGACTTTAAAACAATTAGCTTAAATTCTGTCGAGCAATTTTTTCACTCTTTAAGTACAGTAGATAACCTCAAATTTATACAGTGATACATTTCAAATTACACGCAATCGCTTTGAAACTACAACCAAAAGATTCGTCAACTTTCTGATGACGGTATTATAAACTATATACGATTAATGTTCATAGAAGTTGCTAAAGAGCAACACATGGCGTTGCTCTCTTACGCCTCGTGTTGACATAAACTGTCTATTGTTTATAATAACGTCATGAGCAAGTTGATCTCTTTAGTATTATATCAAATTTTCAGCCACCTTTTTTTGGTTTCAGAGACAGTATAAGCTGAAATAGGAATCAAAGCTCCGGATTTTACAAGGAAATTTTATTTTTAAGTGAGCATTCTAAAAGCTATTCTTATTTGAGCAAAATTTCATGACAAACTAAGCGAGTTAAATTTAATATTTTGCTATTGATTAACCTTTATATTTTCTACAATTTCTCCTTCATAGGAGTTAGCTGGGGCTCCATCATTATGCATTGTCCTGTTTAATTCCATACTAGGAAGTCGACTTTTATTGGGTTCGTTTATTGGTAAAGAACATAAAAAAAATATATATTTCTGCTAATTTAA
>SCLH01002132.1:170071-181618 GCA_004367855.1 Oikopleura vanhoeffeni
CCTACATCTCTCAAATCATCAAAAAGGTGTTAAAGGGATATCACAGTTGATGGGAGGAAAATCCATAAGTGAAAAAGAGTTTAAATAATTTAATAAAGTTTCTAATATTTCATAAAATGAAAAAATATAAATTTGATTTAAAGTTCAGATGGTAAACGAGGACGTAGACCAGATCCTTGTGCATCGATTCCAAAAAAATAATTTGTGAACATCACTGTGAGTTTTTATCACGTGATGTGC
Source organism: Oikopleura vanhoeffeni (assembly GCA_004367855.1). NCBI lineage: Eukaryota > Metazoa > Chordata > Appendicularia > Copelata > Oikopleuridae > Oikopleura > Oikopleura vanhoeffeni. Next base: position 170,312 of record SCLH01002132.1, read on the forward strand.
TATAACTTGCTTTTCTCACTAAATTATCTAGAACTAAGAATTGAAACTCTATAATTAAAAATATCGGATGCAAAAATATAACCTTTCAACTTCCTTATGCAAAAAAAATTGAAACCCCAACCACCTTAAGCTTTCTGTAAACAGCATCCAAAGTAGAGCCTATATATAGGCTCTGGTGCCTTGGCGGAACTTTTTTTTATATGCTCACAAGGGTTGAAGGTCCAAGATTCAAATTGCGACAAATGTTGAGATGCAACCTGAAAAAAATCTTGGCCATGAAATTCGAGAGTGTGAAAAACTAATTCCAAGCAAAAAAAAATTTTTTGCTCCAGTTTATAAGCAATTAAGTTATCAGAGGAGATTTTGCTGTTTGCTGAAAGTCTGCATGAAAATAATAGTTCCAATGAAGTAAATTAACTGTTTTTTTATATTTTGACTAGATTATTTATCAATTAAAAGTGTTTGCAATTCATACTGACAACCCCATTAAGTTGTCGTTGATTATTTGAAAAATCATCGTCAGATAATTATTTTATAAATAAATGGTACAGAATGATTATTTCAAAATTACAAAAAGGTAATACCAGCTTATCATCATACATAGCAATGCTCTGATTTCGAAACTGAGAAAATACTAAGAAATGCACCATAATCATTTTTCGAGTACTATAAGGGGGTGGACAAGGCAACCTTTTTTGTATTTTTGACTTTGAGGCAAGATTGTGAAAAAACTAAACATTATGAAGCCAAAGTGAAAACAATAAAGGTTCAATCAATTCGAAGTCAAATTGTATCAGAAAATTCAGATTTATGATATAAAATTATGTTTTCTATCATCAAATTTTTAGGCCCTAAATTTTAGGGCAAAACCCAACTTTTTGAAGAAAATCTTTTTGGCTTACATGAAATTTCAAATAAGGCTGTCTGCTGTCAAATGATTTATTATTATTTTTATTATAAAAGCTTAAATTATTTTTTTGCAAAAATGTTCGAAATTAGAATTTCAAGAAAATTTCTAGAGGTGTTAGGAAAAGCTCGTTCCTTTCATTTAATTTCTGAAATCAGGAAAAAATAAAAATAAAATTTTTTAAAGGAGATAGGATATTTTGGTTTTCATCATTGATTTTCTCATGATTTCAAATTATTTAGATTGGAATGTTAACGACAAATGAGTAATCTTTGTAGGTTTTTATTTAGTGTTTGTAAAGACGAGCCTTAACCTTTTGGGAAACATTCAAAGTCATAACTAATAAATGCAATTTAACTTAAAAAAAACATACGCACAATACTCATATGACGCATTTCATGTTTTGAAGCAACGCTCTCAAAAACAATTTGGGCCTTGAGTGCCACGGAGTAACAAAACATTACGTCAGAATGAACCATTTTCTGTCGTTTCCATACAAATCATAATTGTTGTGTTTTTGTACTCGGTATGTTTACTCAACATTAATTTGGCATCATCTTTGAAACCAGTTTAGAGGTTAGGCCTAATTAGGCCACTGTGAAACCCTAACACTAACCGAGAACTTTAATGATATTAAAAAAAAATGACGAAACTGATATTTTCGATTTTCTTACTCAAAATAGTATTTACTCAAAATTGCTACTAAAAATAGAATTTTGCAGTTTAATTGACATATTTTCCCGTTGGAAAATGGAACACGATTGGAACCATGACAAAATAATAAGCAATTAATTTGCTATTGACAGAAAATAAAGGAAACAAAAAATAATTCGAAAATAAATAATTTTTTACCCTCTATAACAACCTCATTTTGTTAATGAATTATTTTAGACGAATTAATATAAGTATTGCTTGAATGTTTTAGGAATGGAATTGCAATTATACCGGTATATGGTGCTATATCAAAAATAATGCCAGTTCGAACAAAGTTTAGTTTTCTGAGCTTTTTGGTTTGACAACATATTATATCAACGTTTTTTTATTTAGTATTGCATTTATTTACATGTTTTGGTTTCGAACTTAACAGACCAGGTCATCTCAAATTATACATTTAAATCTAAAAAAATAGTTCTCAGATTTTCAAAAGTTATAACAACCCTAGTCTGGGGAACCATATTTTGTTGGTTTACATTTGGCTCAAAACTTGGACTATCCATTTGGCTGATTGCCCACGCAAAATATGGTCTCCTGAATTTGGTCTCCCAGATTAGATCATGATTTGCTGAAAACTAACTTTCTACACATTAAAAGAAAATTTTCGAATTATTTGTAGCGGTAAGCATGTTTGGAGTTGTATACGTAAGATATAAATAACATGGCTTTCTCTCTTACAGCATAACAATTCAAAATATTAGAATTTACGAAGAACGTTCGGAGTTTTGAAAGATTAGCGAGCAGACACTATTTTTGTAGCATATTATCTTTGAGCGAGACAAATTAGACTTTGATTTTTTTTTGCCAAAAATTGTCAGGAAATGTCAAAATTAACAATTTCTCCGTTCAAAACCTTATCAAATTGCCAAAAATACACTTAAAAAATATGTGTTAAATTAAATTATACTCAATGTAAAGGGTACCTCAGTGAGGTAACCTCACCTTAATCCAGTTTTAAAAAAAATTAATTTATTTCAAAGAAGCAAACTTCTGATGAATAAATTTACCAAAGTTCAAACGCCAGCCATATTGCATTTCTGATATGCTATTTAGAATTTTGCGTACTATGTATTCAACGAAAATTTGTATTATCTGCATGTGTTCTTAATCAGTCGTTATAGCAAAACGGCAGAAAATTTAGTCAAAACCTTATCGTAAATTTTTAATACTTTCAAAATCAAACTGTAAAATTTTTACAGTGAAACAAAACGGAAAATCAACATGTTCCTATAGCAAAATGAAAACACAGAACTATCGAATGCGTATCACTAATAGAAATTTGACAAAATAGTTGAGTTGAAATTTTTTCAGATAAATTTTATATCAATCACTTCTTATAAAATTGTCTTACTTCTAAATCAGTAGCATTACTTAGCCATAAAAAAAAACAAAATAATTTCCCATTTCGTCTTCTAAATTTCTTTTTTTTTCTCCGCTGGTTAGTCCTCCTTAATCAGGTCATTTAGTCTACTTAATAAATGTTCGTAAAAACATTAAATTTTTCTTTGAACGCGTTCTATGCTGAGTTGTATAAGAGGGGTCTTTGCCGTGGTGGTGGTGGTGCCTTCAATTGAAGCGTCGTACCAATCCAGGTGCAGTATTCAGACATAGCGTACTTACCCCCTTATTGGTGGTGTACCCAGAGAGGGCTAGGGAACCAGCGTCTGGCTAAAATACGTTTTAGTTGCAGATAAAATATTGTAGATGAGAATTGTGGTTTCCTTGGTGACTGCTATTCCATGAAAAGTTCGATCATAAAATTTTATAATTTATTTATTTTCTAAGAATTGTTAATAAATGCCTGCCAAATAACTATAGCGGTAGTTGGTTGGGAATATTACTCATATATATTCACAGTGCTCAATAAACTTGGTTGATTTCGGGCTTTTTTGTATGTAGACAGGTTGTTAAGGGAAGAGTTTCAGGGACTTAATTCAAATAATCAAAACATTCTAGAATCTAGATCTGCTGAAGTCAAGTTATTATTCCTTTAGAACTATTTTTCTTACTTTTGAAAAATAGTATAAAAAATTCAACGTTTAAAGAAAAATTTATATCAATTAATATCCCCAAAAAATCGTTTAAAAATACCAAACAAAAAAAAAAAAAACCCAAAAAAAAAAAAAAAAAAAAACACCGAAAAAATGTTTTCATTGGATCGGGGATGTTACAAAATAGGGCATCCGAGACTGGGGAAGCTAGGGTGTTTTTTGCGATTTTTTTTCGAGTTATCAAAAATGCTTGAAATTTTGACACTTAATTTGTCCTGATACTCTAGACAGAAGATGAAATTTGAATAAATTTTTTTTATTTTAACTCCAGGTGTCCAAAATCGTTTTTTTCACTTAAAAGCTTTGTACGGGACTGTTTTCATTTATTTTTTGACACTCACATAAATCACACAAGGAATCGATTGTACTTCTCAAAAAAGGAGCACTTGCATATTAAGGATTTAATTCCAGCCATCTGATTGGCTCATTTCAAAATATCCAAACACGTTCAAAATAACCACTGAAAAGCATTCGGAATAGCCGATTTTCTGGTAACTGTATTGATAAACTATAGTTCAAGTGTATAAATAAGGGTGATTTTTCTAATCCAAAACTTAATTCTTCAATTATGACTTTTTAAATGTTTGGAGATAACCAAAGACTAAAGCATTATTTTATATTGCGTCAGGTGGGAAACTGAGTAACGAGATGTATTTTTTTTCAACGCAGAAAAATTTGGAAATATTCGAAAAAATTTCTCGTGCTCATTCTGATTCGTTAAATCAAATTTAAATTTGAGCCACCCTACTGGGGACCCCAGTCGTATTATTACAAGAAAAAATTTAAAACAATTTTCATAAATTGTTTCATTCTGCATTATGATTGGTCGAAAATTAATAGAATAATCATGAATTATTTAGAATTTAAATTATTAAAAAATTTCAAAACCACAATGAAAAAATCTTATATTCTCTATAATTTTGAAAAAATTATAAGAATAACTGAAATTGATGAAGCAAATCTACAATATTTTATTCGTCTCTTTAAGAAAAAAAAATCAGTAAAAAAATAAAACAACAAAAAGTTTTTGGGCTTGAAAATAATGATGCAAAATTATAAGACTGAAGTAAACAACTTTTAAAATAATTCATCTGCAAATTTTTTCTGATCGATTTTTTTAATTTCACATATTTGTCTGTAATGAATATCATATTGAGCTTATTTTTTGAACTTAATGATCAGTGAGATCACAAAGCATTTAAACTTTTTTGACATCTGCCCTCATACTTTGACATTCGCATCAAAAATGCAATTATTTGGTAAAAAATTTTTGTCTGTAATTTATTGAGAACTTTTGCAAAATTCTAGTATACCGTTGTGTTTGTGTTAAACTGAAACTTGTTAAAAAATTTACATCTTTGAAAATGATAAAATAAATCGAAACGTTAGATACTATGCTTTTAAATAACTTATTTTTTTAAGGGAGTAGTAGTCGCATTTCGAGGCTCGGACATGAAATTTTCTAAATTATCTTTAAAATGTTTTTTTCTGAAAATATGGACAAAAATAAGTTGACCAGATGTCTTTTTATTTTCATTTGTCAAAAAAAGAACTTTTATTGCGATTAGAAATTTTTTTAATCACGATTTTGTCGAAATTTAGGAATTTCTGATAATTTGAATCGCTGTTTCCGAAAGAACGAGATACAAAAATGCAAATTGTGGACCCGGCTCCCATATCCTAACTCCCTTATTCTTGCGCATCGATGGCGCAAGGCCTTTAACGCAATTAGACCTTAATCATATATGAATTGAATTTACAATAATGATCGAATCGACGCTATTTAAATAATTTACGTTTTCGGCCTTTTTTTTCAAAATTATTACTTTTTACTAACTTTTTCAAAAAAATAATGTTACTGTAAATTTACAAGTACTATATTCGTCTGGCAAAAACATATTTAAATCATCAAAAACCTTGTGAGCGGGACCGGAAAAAATCTAAGACTTATTTTCCCATTACACCATACCCGCAAAACGTTGATCACGTGACCGTATATACAACGAAATAAGGTATGGCCAATAATTTAGTACTGATTTTTTTTTGCAGAAAATACTTTAAATCGATTTGAATTGAAGAATTGAATAGTCTTTAAACATTTTAAAGGACTTCTTTCCTCATTACACCAAAGACCGAAAAACATCACGTACCTTCAAATTAGGAAAATAAGGTTTTGAGAAAGTAAACAATAAGTGATTCAAAATTACGTCCCGAAAAAATTTGAAGGGCAATTTAACACACATAATTAAGAGTTTATTGAACATAATTAAATAATCTTCCGAAACCACGTCCACTTGACTATATTTATTTCGAGAAAATAAGTGATTATTCTATGACATGACTTCAAACCTTATTTTTTGAATTATTTTCGTCAACGTGATTCTATTCGGAACTTTTGTGTAATGACATGAAAAATGTCTTAAAAAAACCTTGAAGTGACCCGTGCAATTTTTTGACCCGTAATTTGAATACTTTTCAAATTACTGTATACCGTTATATGAGCCTCGTTACCTGATCCGGCAGGTCTAATAATCGAGGCGCAAGAGGGGATCACAAATCCGAGGAAGAGCATACTGATGATTTTTGCAAGAAATTCGAAAAAATAATTTTAAGTGTGTGTCGGATATGTGGCGAGATTTTTTCAAAATTTTTCAAAATCCCAAATTTTCAAATGATCCGGAAATGACCTTATAGGACTTGAAACGAAAGAAAACAACATTTTAAGGCTTTTGGCTGAAAAATAAAATTTATTGAAAAAAGCTTGATTGCTCTTTTTATCGTTGAAAATTGACAATTTCGACCAGATCACGTATTTACGCTGTCAAACTGGTCAATGTACATCGAAATCCGCACTATCCTTTTTTCAAAAAGTTCGATGCCATTGATCGTGTACAAATTCCTGTACTCGATTTCTTCCCTTATTACATTTTTCAGGTTCAAATAACGGAATTGCTCATCAGATTCTTATCTTCGCTGTCGCTCAAAAAAGCTTCTTCGACGGATCTATTTCCGGTCCTGATCAAACAGTAAAGGTTCTTCTATTTCTTCCTCTTCACTACTAGTCCAAAATCCATCAGAGCCTGTTGCATTTTGCACCCAGCATTAGTTCGGCGGCCGGTTCAGTCATTGTATCTCTATCTTCTATTATCAGTAAACGATTCAAGTGATTATTTTTTCACTCAATTTTTTTTTAATCAATAATAAACGTTAATTGGATTGGTTTTTATTCACGAATTGTTTTTTTCTATTGGTTGAGACTCGCCCCCTAAGTCCATCGAGAACTTTTCTAGAATTTTTTACTTCAAAATTGAATAAATTATTTTCATTCGCGAGATAATCCATAGTTTTAAAGAATAATATTTTACATGAGAAATGGTGATGAAAACATTCGATTTTTTTTGCAGCTAACAATACCCAAATTGTTGACGGTTTAATATGTGAAATATGAAAATGACAAATTAACCCTAAATTCGTTATTATGGCACTTGTTCTGAGAATCGGCAAAAATGAGAGAATTTTTAATTTTCTTCTTCAAATTTGATGACTTTTTATTAATTTTTTTAACAAATTCTTTTATATAGACTGTAAGAGATTCTTTGAATAATATGATTATCATTGAAAAAATTATATGTTGATAATGAGATGTTCGGTTATAATGCTCAATTAAAGCCGCGCGCCATCGATGCGGCAAAGACACTACGGCGCCAGAGATGGTCGGCCACTACGGGAGTTAAGGATCGTATTCACACATTTACCAGTTTAGTTTCTGCCGTCAAAATCCAGGGAGGAGATGCACATTTTCCCGGGCACTCAAAATAAGGCCAAAAATTAGTTTGCTCATTTAAGCGCCGGATGAAATTTTTATGAGTAAAACGGACTCTGGGCTCTGCCCACGTTCTCTGTGGTCAATAAAAGCTATAAAAGTATTCTCTATCTTTGAAAACTCAGGGAGGAGATACATTTGAAGTGAAAATATCATCAGTTCGTCCAATCAGAGGCCTGCCGATTGTTGTTTGAAGGAAGCAATATTTATGTTCAATTATCCCTGAACCTGAAATCCATATGTTCGTGCTGTTCTAGTATTACATTGAGCGACGCTAACCCCTGTTTTTGGCCTTAAAATGTGACTACTACTGAGTGACTACTATTGTAAGTATTTTCCCTTAAGTATTTTTTCAACGCAAGTAAAAAATTCTTTCGAGTGCTCTTTTCCAGAAATTTTGACTCTTGGTTTGATAAGCCATTTAACCAAATTCGCTGAATAAGCGCTCGATCCCATGGAAACTTCCAGACGAGTTTAAAATCTGAGATGAAGTTCAAAGTAAAAGATTAAAAGGTATATTTTTATCGAATTTGGCGATAAAATTATCCTTATCCTCTGAGAATCAATCATGTTTTTAGGGAATAGAATAGGAAAGGTATCATCCATTCTCCTACGAGATGGATGTGAGGATCATCTGCTTGGGAATTACAAATGTACCAATCAAAATAATCGAATTAAATTCTCAAAAAATAGAGCGTCGTACCCGCTGGAAATGAATCAGTGGATGCGCAGGGACTATTACGTAAATTTCGTGTTGAAAATGGTAAGAATGAAATTAACGACTCGTAAATTATGCATTATGCATCATGTACATTTATGTTTGTATTGGTGTTTTCTATCAAGTATAAACTCAGAATTAACAAAGTTCATCAATTTTAAAATATTTTCAAAACAAATTGTTATGGTCATCAATGAAAGATAAAGCTTGGAATAAGCAAAGAGAACCTTGAAAATTTGTTTCACTGCCGACAGCCCCCTAAGGACCCAAGACAGCCCTCCTTTGTCAATCTGTCGAACTAAATATTTAACTCATAATAAGATTTATATAGATTCTGTTATTTAGTATACAATATCGTTTTACGTCTAACCCCTCCTTACGGTCTTTTACATTGAACAATGACTGTAAAAAGTAGAAATAGGGGCAAGAATGTCTCTGATCAGCTGTTTTTCCAGGGAGATTCCGGTGCATCGTAAATTACGATTCGTAACGAATTTTGGGATTTGTTTGTCAGTCACAAAAATCAGCTGAAATAGATATTAGCAGCCATTGTCTGATTTTAACACAAATACCAATGTGATGAAAAACAATTTCAATTTTAAAAATCTGTACCAAAGCTGTTATTAATAATAACTTATTATGTATCAAATTTGTTATTTTATAATTTTTATTCGGCCCCGTATCGCCGAAAAAACCTACGCAATTTCACGATTTTTAGCTGAATTCCAGCATGTGCCAATATCGCCGAAATTGTGTGGGCGTTTAAGGTTTTTATCATAAATTACCTCGAGTGCGTCATAAAGGACGTTATATTTCAAGATAAAATTTCCCAAATTAAGTTTTTTGAATATTTATTTGCTTGTGTTTGGTGGAAAAATTATGCACATTTTGGTATTTGACTTCATTTGAAAGTAGTGAAATTCCTTAAAAATTGAGAAACTTTTCAAATTATGACGTAATTCCGCGTTTTTCATTTCGCCGAAAGCCCCAATATTGCCGAAAGTGCCAAATATTGCCGATTTGTTTTGGAAAAAAATTTCGGCTATATCGGGCCTCCCCCTGTAGTTTATTCTTACACAAAATTGCTTGGGCTTACAAATAATTCGTACCATAAGTTTGCGCGATGTGAAGAGAATTCAATATGATTTTTGAAGTTATTAAGTGCCGATTGGCACTTGTCTGAGTGCAGGGTTCTTTAGTGATGCTGAGTACACAGGCAAGTGAAGTTTTTCGAATCCAAATATTCAATATTGGGGAGGTTAGCAATGCTAACTTAGCATGTTCCAGAGTTACATTTTTTCGATCAAAAGCCTAAAAATTCCCATGGACAAAACTAAGGATATTATTTCCAAACATAAAACAGCCTAAACCAATTTATCAGTCTATTAAAATGTCTCTGGAAATCCGTATTCGGAAAGTCGTCCAAATACTAGTTATATTTGACCTTGGAGAATGCCTATCCCATTGGCGGCAGGATGAAAGGGTCGGCGCACGGGAGGCGTTTATTAACCAAGCGGCGAGTTGTAAAGTGGAGGGAGGGGACACAAGAGAATACGCGTGTCATTAAAAATCGCTCTTGAAGACGCACCTTATTTGCCCTTGAGCAAAAATCATAAAATAATCGAAAAAAAAATTACCATAATTTGTTTTTCTGAAATTATTTTTTTGTTTAAATTAGTTTTAAACTCGTACCAAAAATGATGGAATCCAGGGTTGCAGAAGAAGATATCACGAGAATGCAGAATTTAAAACAGGCTGCAAATTATTTTCCAGTTGGGCTCAAACCATTGAAAGGTATTTTAACATTAGTGGTTTTGAATCAGTTATCGACATCATTCACATTTAACTAATCACCGCAAGGTGACGCGTGAGGCTAATTTATATTTTGAATGAAAATTTTTCGCTGAAAACCGAAGGTGATATTTTCGCATGATATAAATTCCTCTCTATCGCCACCTTGCGGTCACTTATGACTCCTAGTTCATAATACCGTCTCCAGAAAACAAATAATTGTGCATCTTTTGGTACATTCAATATCATTGAAATATCACTTCCGGTACCGGAAGCTATACTTACCGATTAATTTTGACCAGCCGGTACATCGATAACGTTACAAAAAAAACTACCTCTAGAGAAAACCATTCGCTTTCGAGTCAGCTTATTTTATTTTTGATAATGCTATTTTAACTCTCATGAGAACCCAAAGACTAAAAGGTCCTTTTTGTACCTTTAAGGGAGTGGTCATGTCTGATTTGCAATTTTGCCAGAGCTATTTCAGGAAAATCTGAACCTTAAGCAATAATTCCAAAACTGGCCAATTTGTAGACGTAGCCTTAATCTTTGAAATCACAGGTCAAACTGAAAGTTGATACTACACCAATCGTCACATAGTCGTAAAGACGTCACTTCGCGAAATTTCTAAATCTATCTCCTCCGAGACCATATATCGAAATTTGTCAAAAAGTTGAAATAATACTTGGAATAAGCAAACTAAGATTTGCAAGAAACGCTTTTTTATTTCGATGACTGGATTTTTCTAGCGTCCAATTAACCGACATTTTCGGCCGTTTTTACGATTTTAAGCTTAAAAATTTATCTCCTCGAGATTAAATTTCAAAATAGGGCCAAAAATTTTTTAATGTACACCTTGTTACATTTCTAAGATTCGCAGGAAGCTTGTTTCTAAATTTCCATTCATACTGAAAAATATGAGTTTTCCAAAAACAAAATTCAGAAAAAATTTCGAAAAAAAATGTGCTTCGATTTTTTCGCAAGTAGGCTCAAAAGAAAGCCAGTAAAACACTGAAGAAAAGGTTGGCTTACGTCAACCCGATATTTTGAAGTTTTAGCGGTCAAATCTTAGCAAACAATATTTTTTGACTAAATTCTGAACAAAAATCGAAAAAACGCGAAAATTTCGAAATTTTTTTTTTGTGGATTTGATCAGAAATACATTCTGTAGAGATCCCGAAGCAATTTGGTGCACTCTGATAGCCTTTAAGTCTTCATAAAAATCAGACATGACCACTAGGCTGTCCCAGGTTACTCACCTTTATGATGTTCAGCCCAAAACATCAAAATCCAAATAGTACAT
>SCLH01002133.1:5429-16161 GCA_004367855.1 Oikopleura vanhoeffeni
TTTAATTGGCGGGAGCATAACTTTCAATTCAGAGAAATTTCCCTTGTTTGTCTCGAGCAATATTTTTACATACCGTATCTTCTACAGAGTCTTTTATGTTGATTAATTTTTTTTCAAATTTCGAAGCAGAAAAAAATCATAAAAATGAGGGGTTTTTATAGGTTATTAATTTTGCAAATACCCAAAATTGACTCGAAATGCTGGTTAAAAAGACTAAATGTCAAGTTACAGAAAAACTAATAAAAAATGAAGGAGGAGAAGGGTTTTTAGTATATTTCTGGAAATCGAATTATTTTTAAACGTAGGTTTCAATATTTGATACTTTGAGTGGTACTGCCCATATCCTATTACGAGGAAGGTAGATCAAAATTGCCTAGGTAAAAATACAAACCATTTGTGTGTTCAATTCAGGAATTTGATTGGTTGGTTGACCCGTCTCACTCTCGTTTGTATTTGGTTTGTATTTTTACCTTGTAATTTTTACCTTGTAATTGGTTTGTATTTTTACCTAGGCATTTTTGATCTACCTTCCTCGTAATAGGATATCTTCAAAAATTTCACTACATACTCTACCTCTACAAACTTCTAATTTGTTCAGAATTTAAATATTGCCTCGGCCAGTTTTGTCGGAAAGTGCACTTGAAAACTTTAAAACTTAAGGTTTTTCATTAAATCCGAGATAGTCAAAAACAGATGTTTTAAATATGTTCGTTTCAGAAACTTAAAACCTATTAATGTTTAACTTTTATTTATTAATTTAAACATAATTTCTGTCAAATTTTATATGTTGTACTCTCACACCCTGACTCATCAGCGCCCATCTGTATTTGGGAAACTTGGAAAGTTTGTTAGTAACTCGTTATTATCGGCGACCACTTCTTAACATTTTTTTTATCTTTTTAAATCTGAAATCTTTTTGAATTTACTTTATTTCAACGTTTCGTCTAGATTTTAGGAGATTATGGAATTGAATTCGAGAAACAAACCGGTTTAAACCTTCAAGCTCTTTTGAAACTTGTGATATTTATAATTCTCAAATTTGAAGTTTTAATCGAAAATTAGTCGTCTGAAACACTTATGTCATATCCTCGATCGTCAATTCACTGTAAAAAAGGATGTTGGCTCGCTAGACCGAAATAAAGGTTTTGAATGAAATTTCGTCACCTTTCGGTCTAAATTTTGACTTTAATGAATTTTGACTTAATGAAGGAAATTTTTGCTTGTAATAGATTCCTCACTTTTGAATGTTATCTGGACTTGTCAGTACAAGCTCTAATCTGGGAAACCCCATCATTTTTGTGGTTTCCATTTTGCTTTCAACTTAACCCCCACCTGCACGGGATGTTAAACACTTGCATTACACACTTGCATCTGAGTGCTTTAAAACACACTAGTATTTGCTAACTATAAAACATCGCTAAGATGCACAGATCTCAAGAAATATGATTTCGGATTTTGAGATTAATTTTTATGGTGACTAATTTTTACTTTATTTTCTGGGTTCAAACTCGATAAAAATAAGATAAGTATTGATTTTTCCTAAATAAAAACGGCAAGATTGCGACCACAACTAAATTTTGGTTTAAACAGAATAAATTATCTATGAATAAGTTTGAAAAAACATTTTAGTAATTTGATAGAAAAATTTAACCATCGAAAATGCGTAGGAAGAAAAATGTTTTTTTGATCAAATTAATTCAGTATACTTATTCAGTACTTAATGGAATTTCTGCGGTGCGCACCTTCTCAAATCGTCAATTCAAAATTTTGGTGGTGCCGGGTACCAAAATTAATAATTTTAAAATATTTATCTCCTAAAGTAACCCTTATTAGTATATTTGTAGATAATTATCCGCTTCCGCTGCTGTTTTAACTGTATAAAACAAAAAATTGCATCCAAATCATGCATTTCGGGCCTTACAAGCAATTTCTGAAACTCACCAAAATTCTTGAAATTAAAAATAATGGGAACTTTCGAGGGTCTGTTCCGATATTCCGCCGGTCAAAATGATACTTCCCAAAAATATTTTTGCTCTTGGTTAGTAAACACAGCGGTGCAGGTGAGGGTTAAATATCAATTAAGCTGATTTGCCTACGAAAACATGGAACGTTCAAAAATATTCTCAAGATCAGTATTTTATGTGATAAAATTTTGTCTGTTAAAAGTTTGTCTTTTCAAAAGACTCTTTTGTAACAATTTTGACTTCATAGAAAATAAAAACAAACAAAAAACACATAAAATTTGTTTTTATTGAAAACAGAACATTTAAATCGACGGAATATTTTGTAATTATCAACTCTAGCATATAAATGTTGGTTGGATATTTTCTGTGCAGAAATCATTGCAATTTCCGTCGCAAAACTTTGGCTTGCAGTGTATTTCTGCTTCTAAAAGTATCGGAAATCCACTTTTTCGGCATTCCAGATTGCTAATTTGGATTTCGATTGTTTCTTTATTTGAATCCAGAATCTGAAATAAATTTTAACTCATCAATTTTTCCCAAAATTTTATTGTCAAAACCAGTATTTATTTGAGTAAAATTCAGTTTTGCCAGTCTGAAATTCAGACTCTGAATAACCGCATGACTGCTTTAAAAAATTCAAAATTTTAATTCGATTATTTATTTCCCTTTTCAGTTATCAAAAATATCCGTATAAACCGGAAATTATTTTTTTTTACTTTTTAATCCAAATTATTATTCGATCAAAATCGCCTAAGACGTTGGTCCTGAATATTGAGTGCAAACAATTTTTTAATGAAATTTTATAATTTTTCACGCTTCAAAAGCATGAAAAACTCCTTAAATAAATTTTGTAAATTACGAGTGAACTTGAATTTTGCTTTTAATGGCGATTCTAGATGAGAATTTTCCATACTATTTTTGAACAAGAAGTTTTTCTCGAATTTTGTATTGTGTTTTCGTCACTCACTATCAAAAATCAATTTTATTTGAAAAAATTTANCTGATCACGATGAAAGGTTTAATTTTGTGATTTAAAAAATTTTTGCAAAAAATAAGTACTGTAATACAGTAAAAATTTTCAAAAAAAAACGCACAAACGTCATTTTGTTTCAAAGTTTATCCATAACTTTATAATTGATCTTGTCATTAATGATTAAGCGTCGTAAAATGCGATTAAGTGGTGTGTGGCAAATAGTTGGCTAGAATCGAGTCTACGAGTTAAGAATTTGAAATTAATTATTTCAATCAATTTTACTTACATTTAAAAATGGAAAAAATGGACAGTTGTTTTGTAGAATCAAAATTTCTTTTCCAGTGTCAGGCTAATTATCGAGTTTTCAAAGATTTAATTAAATTAATTATTAAATAATTTTAAATAGAACAATTTCTGCTTTTTTGATCGATAGTAACCGTTTTTGGAGATTTATTATAGATAAATAATAGTCTTTGAAAATTGGTGAGTTTCTTTTGAAACAACACCTGGTCAGGAGCTGATAGCATTTGTGATAGCGGTAGTGTACGCATCGCGAGTGTTAGGGTGGTCTGTGTTAGGATGGTCTGGTACAAAACGCCTTCCTTGAATAATTGAGTGAATTAAGCTTGAGGTGTGAAAATAAACTTTTATGGCATTACATATTTTTGAGGAACAGGTAAAAAAAAGTTAACTCAGATAATTTTAAAGACTCGTTCTGAAATGAAAACTATATAATGTAATTGGCTATGAAGAGAAATAACGTTAAAATTTTATCGTTATTTCTTCGTGGTTTTTAGTTTATCCAGATCATCATGCAGCTGTTTAATTAAGATTTTATCAGCCGAAATATCGAATCGTAGCTCACGGTCGATTTTTTGAAAATTTAAATTTTGGATTTTTAGCATTTGCAGCTCTTGTTTTTGGCNGTGTCAGGCTAATTATCGAGTTTTCAAAGATTTAATTAAATTAATTATTAAATAATTTTAAATAAATTAATTAATTATTTTAATTGAATATTCAATTTTTATAGTTGTTCAATAATTATAGAAGTAATAACATAAGTTTGAATTAGAATAATAAAATTTTCTTCGGTTTCGAAAACCCTAAATAACGAAGAACACATTCGTCCAATCCAATTTCGACTTGATTCGGAATCTTTATTTTGTGAATTTGTAGGAATATCGAATCATCAAACATTAATTTATTTGAGATTATAGGCTGGCGATTTTGAACAGAGGGTGCTGAAATAGATATAATGAAAATATAACTTTTCGTCCTGAGTACAGCATGTATAATTTTTGCTCCTCGTTTTCCAATTTGGCTAACTTGCTACCTGCCAATGAGAACGATCAATTTACCAACGTCTTTCCCAGATTCAACCAATCAAAACAGTGAAATTCAGATTTAGCCAAATTGGAAAAAGAAGAGCAAAATTTATACACCCTGTATAAGTTCAGACATTCGATTTAAGGGGGTACTCAACGGTTTTTTAATTCAGGTTAGGGACATAATAACTGCACCAAATAGCCTTAGGAGGGACACAAAATGCATATCTGCTTTTATCATTAAAAAAATTCGAGATTTTTCTCAAAATTTTCGAGTTTTTTCAGATTTTTTCTAAGTATTTTTTTGAGAAAAAATACATAAACCTCAATTTTGATGAAAAACTCTAAAAATAAGTAAAAGTGAGTAGCACCTTTTACTTCAGTTTCGCAGTAGCTTCAATTTGAGGGTACTTTCGGTACAATCGGATGAAAATAAATTTCAAGAAACTCCAAAAATTGACTTCTGGCTGAACCAAAATGCAATTTTCTATTAATAGGAGCAATGATTAAAATAAAGTTTTACACTAGAAATTGAGAAGACATGTGTCTACGAATTAGATCAAATTTAAAGAAAAATTGACCGAGTCGTTTTTGAGATAATATCGTTTTTTAATATCGTAGATTTTTTGTTGAGTAGACTATGCGCTTTAATTTGATGGTACTTACAGCTCAATACGATGAAATTTTTTTTTCTAAAAATCATGAAAATTGACTTCCGGCTGAATTAATCTGCAATTTTCTATAAATAGGAGTGATGTTTAAAAAAAAGTTTCGCACTAGAAATTGAGAAGACATGTTTCTCCTAATAATACCAAATTTAAAAAAAATTGTACCGAGTCGTTTTTGAGCAAACTGAGGTACAAATTCTCAAATATCATAAAATTACAGTTTTTTATTATAACAGTAGTCATTGTTATTCTTACAGAGTGTAATCAATTTCCATTAAGCCGTTTTCGAGATAAAATACATTGAAGTCAAAATCAGTGTTCTAGAACTCTCCTCCCACTTGGTGCTGTGGTGCAAAAAAAACTCTGTTTTTACTTTTGGTCGGAAGCAAAAG
The DNA here is from genome assembly GCA_004367855.1 of Oikopleura vanhoeffeni. Taxonomy (NCBI): domain Eukaryota; kingdom Metazoa; phylum Chordata; class Appendicularia; order Copelata; family Oikopleuridae; genus Oikopleura; species Oikopleura vanhoeffeni. The sequence goes on from SCLH01002133.1 coordinate 10,752, forward strand.
GATAGATCTTTCTTTTAGGCTTTTTAGAATTTCTATAACTTGTTGCGTTTTGTTCTGAGCCCCAATCTAAAATGTCAGAAACCGTTGAGTACCCTCTTAACCGAGTTAAAGCTGATAATTATTCTGGCTCACGTTGGTTAAAATATGAGGTTTGAAGAATTTGCATATTTTTTTGAATAAGTTGACCAGCCGGAAATTCAATTTTTTCGTAGTCAATAGAAGTCGAGATTCCTGTCACACAAGTATAACTAAAAAGTACCTAAACATTATTAATTTCGGCTGTCTTTGTAATTCAAAGCACAACGGCGGAGATAAAAATTATACAGTACCTTTGGTATAGATAATTTTGAGTGGCGAACATCCATCCAAACAATCTTTCGATAAGATATTTCAGACCCAGAAACTGAAAACAATTTAAGCTTAAAAACAAGTTAAAGCAACGTTAAAAAAGGGAGAATAGCATCATTTTTGATATGATGTGACCGGTCACAATTGATAAGGGCGGAAATTTTCACACAGTGTAACAATTTTCCTTATTAGTATTGTACTACCCATTCAGAAGGCACTACAAGCGTAGTAGTTATGAAGGGAAGGCTCTGATTGGCTGTACCTTCAACATGATAGGGAAAGATGACGGATCGTTTACGTAAAACGGTAACCCGTAGATCGGTGCCCTCTAGGTGAAAAGTAATTAATTTTAAACAAGAATGCTTCTGCAGTCTACTGTACTCAAAATTAGAGCTTTTCTAACCTTTGATGGCTTTTGTTGATCTGCAATCATCATGATTAACAATTAAGGTGGAACTAGTAAATTCACATTTTCCAGCGTTGATTGAGTATATTGAACTTCGTTCTTCAGCAACATAAATAATACTAAAAATATTCGATACATTTGTTTAAATTTAAAATTTAGGGTCAGTGGTTTTATAACAGAGGTTTTTGGCATATTCTAGAAAAAATTATAGCACTTATTGACGAAAACCTTCCTCAGAATTTTTATCTACTAATTTCACAGGTTATGTTGAATGAAGGTTCATTTCAAAATAAAATTCCTGGGAGGAGAAAGGTGGCCTCATAACGGTTTCGTATCAAGGAGTGTATCTCTAAAAAAAAATTGGCATATGTTTTTCGTAAGTTCAAGGCTTATTTTACAAATTGGTTATTCCAAAAGGTTTCAAAAATTAATTTAATTTTGTACCTATCACGATAATTATATTTTATAAACTTACATCGTATCAATGCAGTTTAGTTTATGTTCAACTCACCCAAGAAACGGCTTTTCTGTTTTTAACATTCCCGAGAAAAAATTCGCGATAAATAAAATTTCAGAGGGAAATAAAAATCTAGCAAAATTATGATATCATTGATATCAACCAAAAAATAGATAACTAAAATCTGCTGCATCTATTTGAAGGATTTAATCGCAATAAGTCAAAAATAATAAACCTCTGACACTTTTACTTTTGTATTTAACTCCCGTGGTGGCCGACAATCTCTGGACCCGTAGTGTCTTTGCACATCAATGGTGGCAGCGCTTAAATTGAGCATTATAACCGAACATCTCATGTATAACATTATTTTCAATGATATCAGACAGTTCAAAATTCCGTAACAGTCCTAAAAACAATTGTTTAAAAAGTTCATAAAAAGTCATCAATGTGAAGAAGAAAATTAAAAATTCTCGCCCATTTTTCGCCGATTCTCAACAAACAAGTGGCATAAATAACACGAATTTAGGGTTAATTTGAACATTTAAAAAATTAAAAATATTAAACCGTCGCCAATTTGGGTATTGCATCTTGCAAAAAATTTAATTTTTTATCATCAAATTCTCATGTAAAATTAGTCTTAAATTTTTTTAGAATAATTATTTCTTCAGTGATTTCTTGTCTCCTTTTTTTTTTCGCCTACGCATTCTTCTGTGATCAGTATTAGGAAGTTATGACTTCTAGAAATGAATTCTATTTAAACGGAGCCCATACTGTAGATGCAATAAAAGTCTTAGAAATTCGTTACGCATTCTTTTAAAGAGGGGCTTCACGTGATTTTGAGTAATTTTGAAAAAAACATAGTACAGTATTTGAAAAGTACTCAAATACGTCAAAAAAAATTCGCAGGTCCAAATTCAAACGTTTTTAAGAGACATTTTTCACATTAACAATCAAAGTCCGAATACAATCACGTGACGAATAATTTTCAAAAATACAGGTTTGCAATATGTCCAATGATCTTAAATCATTAATTTCTCGAAAAATAAGATCACGTGCACGTTGTTTAGGAAATACTTATTATGTTCCAAAAACTCTTAATTATGTATTTATTGCGGCCCAAAAAATTTTCGGCGTAATTTGATCCTAATTTGTTTACTTTTATCATCAAAAACCTTAATTTCCTAATTTGAAGGTCACGTGATCATTTTAGGTCTTTAGTGTAATGGGAAAAAAGTCTTGAAAAACAATTCTAAAGAACGCACTTACTTTTCTTTCAAAATTGATTTCAAGTAATTTTTTGATAAAAAAACAGTACTATTGGGTCAACGCTTATCTTGAATATACGGTCACGTTGATTACTTTGGGGCTATGGTGTAATAAGGAAAAAAGTCCTTAGAATTTTTTTTTTGGTTTCCCGCTCAAAGGCTTTCTTGATGATTTTAATTTTTTTTTGGCAAAAAATAAAGTACTGTAAATACAGTAAAATTTTCGAAAAAAAACCCGCCACTAAACGTCAATTTATTCAAATAGTCGATCGATCACTTTGTTAAATTGTTATTCATACATGATTAAGGGTCTAAATTGCCATTAAAAGGCCCTTGACCATCTGATGGTGCAAAAGACACTACGGGAGTTAAAAGTAGGATCATATGTGGTATTTGATACTATTGTGAGTGGAAGTGTAAATACATAAAAGTTCGCTGAGAAATGGGCGAAGTGTAAAAAGTTTTCAGTGTTAAGACTTTTTGCTGATTTCAAGTTAAGGGGGGGGGTATGCGACTTTGATTTGACATTTTCTTGGTAAAATATACTAAAAACTAAGAGCTGATGAGAAAAACCGAAAATCATTATTTGTAGATCTATCCCTAATCTTACGAAAAAGTACATCACATATGGTTTTTGACATATTCACCAATAGCCACAGTATGTTTACAAGAAGACCCTTTCAAAACTGCAAAATATATCTCGTCCCAGACGGTATATCAAATTGAGCTCAAATTTTCACAGATCAAGCAATGGTACTACCATTATGGTAGTATGTCAATCTTCAAAAGCAAGCTTTTTTCATCCGGCGACTTAACAATTCTAAAACGCCAAATAACCGACGATTATTATAAATTTCAGACTTCAAAATATATATTCTCCGAGGATATATTTGAAAAATAGATCAAATTTTGATCAGGTATTCCTCAGAACATATATGTAAGAGATGAAGTCGAGCTTTTTTGAAATTTTCCTTTTTTTTTGGTCATTTCCGAAAACACTGATGAGAAAGTTGGCCTACATCAAGACGATATTTTAAAGTTTGAGTGGTCAAATTTAAGCAAACATTATTTTTTAACTTCATTTTTCAAAAAATACTTAGAAAAATCGAAAAAATGCGAAAATTTCGAAAAATAATATTTGATTATTGGGTTCGTCATACTTAATTATCACCCCGTATCAATTTGTTGCATTTTTAATGCCTATAAGACCTTTATTTAATCAAAGACGCATACCCCTTAAAGGTTTTTAACCACGGTTGAGAAATTTTAATAAATCTGATACAATTTTTTCGGGCATTATATTAAAATATTACTTTTTTCTTAGCAATTGTTCGAAGTTGGAATCTTTCAATTCAATTTTCACGTCATCTTTTGTGCATTCGATAATTGGACGAGAAAACTCGCAACGAGGACCAACAAACATAAAACCTGAATAAAATTTTTATATGTACTGACAGTCACTGTCAGACAAAGTCAGCCTGACTAGCGCAGCCTAAACTTAAAAAAACATTAAAATTTTTTTTCAAATTTTATCGAGTATAAGTTAAAAATAACCTTTTATTTCCGTTAAGGAGTGACTTTGCAGTGTTTTTTTAACTTTGATAGTTCAGGGATTGGTATGATCGATATGAAAAAACAGATCGAGAATTTTTAGAAAAAATTAAGTATTCTTGTGCAAATTCTAAAAGTTTGGCTGGGGCATTTTATCTAATTTTAACAATTATTTTCATACCTTATAAATATTCACAAATAAAAAACCAAAGAGGAGATTTCTGCGTCAAATTGTACGACCAAATTTTTTTTTAATTTAGTTCAACTCAAAATTTTTGAATTTCGCACAATCTGCACGCAAAATCAAAATATGAGAAAAAGGTCGCCCTTTCCACCCCCTAATTAAAGAATATTTTTATCTTGATTTTACCTTGTTCATTTTTGCATAAATAATCAACACATTTGCATCCATTTAAACAATCACTAGATGTCCGACAAGCCGCTATAACTGAAATCAAAGAAAACTCAAAAAATTTCATGTTCTATAAATAATTGAAATTATTCAAAAATTTGAGATCAAAACACATTTTTATTTATTTACTCAGTTATAATTTAAAAATATTTCTTTTATTTTTTACAGACGTTCGACTGTTATACGAGGCCTGTACAAATAAACCGACCTCCTTTATTTTCAAAATTATTTAAACGATAATTTGGAGGATAATTGAGGGGATTGTGGGTGCTTCCAGCAATGTGCTGGGGAGAAATAAGCCTTTTTTAAAACTCAAATATCTTTTGTGAGAATTAAGTGGACATCTATGTTTTCAATTGCACATTGCAGTTTGTAACCTTGAAATAGATAAAAGTGAGAAATTTCTAGAGAATAGTCTAACATGAGCTGTTAAATGCATAAAACCTTATTGCTAGTATTTCTCTCCATTGAAGTTTAACTTCCTATCCACGTATCCAAAAGTTACATTATGCCAATATTATTTGTCAGAAAAAAATTCTATACAATATACACTGATAATTTTTCTTCAATTCATCTTAATTTGCCGGGAATTTTTGAAAATTCATTGCTATACAGTTAAATATGTAGTTAACTATGTAGTTAAATATAGGCAAAATGTACATTATTTTACAAAAAAAAATTTAACTCACTAACGGTACATGCGATTCCCTTTCTCTTTTTCATAAATCATTTTCGATTATCTTAGTAAAATTAAAGACTGACAAAATTTTAATAATTTTTGTCAGATTTCTCGCAATCACTATTTTATGCAGATTAACTGCGCGCCATTATAACATTGATTAGGCTAAAAATTGAAATATTGAAAAAGGAGCAAAAATCTTAACAATTTTAAAATTAAAATACCTTCATTTAGTGTAACTTTTTGCTGATATTATTATTCTTTGTAATTTGAGACTATCCTATGGCAAGAA
>SCLH01002133.1:17419-41422 GCA_004367855.1 Oikopleura vanhoeffeni
TTCGGACTTGAGTGTAATGTAAAAAAGTCTTAAAAACTTCTAAGGAACCACTTCACTTCTTTCAAAAATTGATTTAAGCAATTTTTGGAAAAAAACAGTACTACTTTTACCAACCTTATTCCTTAAATATACGGTCACGTGATCATTTTGGGGCTATAGTGTTTTGGGAAAAAAGTCTTAGAATTTTTTTCTGATCACGATGAAAGGTTTAATTTTGTGATTTAAAAAATTTTTGCAAAAAATAAGTACTGTAATACAGTAAAAATTTTCAATAAAAAAACGCACAAACGTCATTTCATCTTAAAGTTTATCGATAACTTTATAACTGGTCTTGTCATTAATGTTTAAGCGTCGTAAAATGCGATTTAATGGTGAATGGTCACTACTTGCCGGAAATCGAGTCTACGAGTTAAATATAGGCAAAATGTACATTATTTTACAAAAAAAAATTTAACTCACTAACGGTACATGCGATTCCCTTTCTCTTTTTCATAAATCATTTTCGATTATCTTAGTAAAATTAAAGACTGACAAAATTTTAATAATTTTTGTCAGATTTCTCGCAATCACTATTTTATGCAGATTAACTGCGCGCCATTATAACATTGATTAGGCTAAAAATTGAAATATTGAAAAAGGAGCAAAAATCTTAACAATTTTAAAATTAAAATACCTTCATTTAGTGTAACTTTTTGCTGATATTATTATTCTTTGTAATTTGAGACTATCCTATGGCTAGAATTTTAAATAAATAAATAATTTTTGCAAGCAAATCCGATTTTCTAGATCTAGTTATTCGATAGTAAAAAACTTTTTTTTGCTTGCAATCAATTTCTTATGTGCTGGATGGTCGGATACAAAAAAAATAATACCGAATTTGAGACCGTGGTCAAAAATAACTAATGCACCCACAATCTCTTTCATGGGGGTGGTCGACCACTGGTCGTAGGTGAATGAGTCATCCAAGATGAAGTTCAAGAAAAATCCCGTTTTAAAAAATTGCTCGCATAGATCATTTTTATTTATGATTTCCTAAAAAAAACACCAACCGTGATCAAAAGTGACCATTAAATGAAATATTATTTAGTCTTCCATGCTAAAAACATTTTTTAAGGCCATAATTAAAGTTTGAATTTCTATACAAATGCTGATTAATTCTTACTCAGCATATCGAAAAGGATGTTAATGCGGCCTTTTTTATCAGGCGTCATAATTTTGAGGCAGTGATCATGAATTCACAGGATTCTTAACAATCGTGTGATGTGATTGAACAACGTCTTGAAGTTATGACGCCTGATAAAAAGGCCCAATATGCGGCAAAGGCATCATTTTCGATATATTAAACTTATTTAAGCGTTACTTGTGAGCACTTGTGAACCAAGGTCTTAAAAATGGTTATATTTTAGTAAATTTACGATACTAATGTTATTTGCGTGAACATGGTTGAACGATAATTAAATTTCCGTTAATAAATATACGCAGATACAACTCCTCCTGGAAAAATCGATTTAAACAAAGTGTCTAAATTTTAGTTCCGGTAAGTCCTCAATGTCTAAATTATTCTGTTTAAATCTTGTTTTGGTCATTCGGATCGGAGCCGTTATTTTGGAAAAAACTCGTATTTCCAGCGTTTTTTGCAAGTAAGTGTTAAAATGATGAATCTTAAAATTTAGCTTATGTCAGAAGAAATTAATCGAAAAATAATTTTGGAAAAAAAAAGGTTAAAAAATTAAAAATTATATAAGAAAACCCAAAAATTTATTAAAAAGTTCAAAAACGTACTTAATGTAACACTGATTTCAAAAAAAATAACTTTTGAGTAATTTATTGATTTCTTGAATATTTTTCCCAAAATCGTTTTAAATAAGTGTCAAAAGTACACTGGTTTAGTTTTGAAATTTTCAACCCTGAAAGAAACTCCAAAAAATTGTCGTAAAAGAAAAAATTTTGTGTGACTAAAATTTACTTACTAAGTGATTATTAATATGCAAATTGAAAATAAACTTCCAAGATATTATGTGAATATCCTCCTTTCACACTATGCCTGAGATTTGGTCCGTGATAAGTAAACGTAGTGTGTTATTTAGATAGAGAGTACAAATCTCAGGCAAAGTGTGTAAGGGTTATCTTATCAGAAAAATTCTATTGCTTTCTGACCACATGGAATTTGTGAAAGTAAGTTTTTACCAAAGTTAAGTCATTTTTGTTCGCGCATATTTTTAGAAAATTAATGAGCAATGACAATCATTTAATTACTTCATGATACTGTTTTTACATCTAACAGGTTATTAAACGAACCATGAACTACAAAACTAGACATTTAATTTTAATCAAAATGAGAAAAGACTGTCTCAAAACAACAAAAATATATTTGTCTTCACTCTTAAAGGGGTGGCATAAACCCGAAATTCTGGAGTCAATATATAACGTACGAAAATAATAAGTCAGTATATTTTTTCATGCTTATTATAGTTAGCTGAACCGATTCAAATATGTTTCAGCTTCATAAAATCATTTTTATCCATTTTAGGAAAAATTCGAGATCGAGTTTTTATTTCTGAAATCGTAAAAATTTGAAAAAAATCAAAGCGTTATGAAAATTTTCTGCATTTTTAGTTCAAATTTTTTTTTGATATCTGAAATCTGTGGGTGAAAACTAAAAAATAGCCATTTTAACTTTTTTCATGGATTCCTATATATTTTCTGACCCCTGTTTGAAAAATTATTAAATTTATATTCTTCATCGACTAGTAGGGGATATTCAAACTGACTTGCGGTAGGAAAGCGACATTAATGGCAATCATTCAAAACAAACACTTACTATATATATCGGCTTCCTTCTAAAAAGTTGGTAAATAAATACCTATTAAAGAGGGGGGTAGTCAGGGTAGACCCTCCCGTTATAATTGACAATCGTTAACGAACCAAATAATTGTTTTCGAAGTTAAAAATACATTTGTTTTTAAGGTCAAAAAATGTGTGTTTTTTAATTTTTCTAGAACACCAATTTTTGATCTAAAAAACAAAAGAATTATTGGTCAGTTCCAGAACAGACGAATCAGGAAGAGTTGGTCAAAAATAATAAGTAGTTTTTTTTTATTTTTCTAAATTTTGGTGAAAAAAATTTGACAATTGACATATTGACAAGTCATCAAACGTCCAGACAGATTTTTGAACGTTGGACAAATTATAGGGGTCAGGAAGTTTGAGTAGGTGTAATAAGTTTAGCCATAATATTTTTTCAACTCAAAAGTGACTTAACGAAATGGCCAAATTAGATTTAGGACGAACTGGAAAAGGCAATAAGGGTGGTCATAACAGAAAGAGAGGTCGTCCCGCGGCCCGTTATCACAAATGCAAAATTTGTAACTTGACATTTAGGAGCTCGGACGACCTTACCTGCCACGTTGACTCAAACGTTCATCGGCTGGCATTTAACGAACTGCCAGTAACCGTTTTGAAACTTCAGCTTCCATATCTTGGATCTGGCAAAATTTTCATCTTTTTAACCAAAAACTTTTTTATGAACAAACTAAAAACCAACTTAAAAAATTGAAAGCATATTTTTGTTTGATTTAGAATGAAATGAGACCGAAAATTATTGAAGTAAAGTGACAGGTTGAGAGAATTGGTTTATTAAATTACTTTTCGATATTGTTGTCGGTCAAAAACTGGTCAGAAACTGAATCGGGTCAAAAACTGATAAAATTTAATTTTTTTTGTTTTGAGCATAATTCGAATTTTTTAATAGCAACATAAATTGACAAGTATTTTATAGGATCATGGAGAAAAATAATTGAAACAGGTCACTAAATTAATAAATCCCTTGACAACACAAAGTGAAAGTACTTCTTTGACTTCTGACTACAGTTAATTTTCTGATAAAAATGACACACTAAAAAATAGTTATATGAGGCTTATTTATTAAAACATATTTTATATATTTTTTAAGCGAGTAATAAGTTATTACTAATAACGTACTAAAAAGTTTCAGAAACACAAAATAATTCCGCCGTTTTGATTGGTTAAAGCTGAGAAAGACGTAGGTTTTTGCCAAAATTAATCGTTCTCATTAGCAGATAGCAATTTTGAAAAAGAAGGTTAAAATCTTACACCCTGTAGAGTTTTTGAGAATTCGCGCATAAATACAATACAAATCAGGTGTTGGTTGCCTGTGTGAGCGCCACTCACAAGCCCTTTTGTCTACAGGTTGCGTGTTACACGCATAGTCGATACGCGCCCCCGCACAAAAAAGAGTACATAATAATAATTTTAAAATGTAGACAAATTGATAAAAAATTTTGGGCCCACTTTAAAATAGGGTGAACCGTTTTTGATTTATTTGCTCATTTAGTAATGATTGATTAATTCGTATAAAGAACGCTTCAGCATCACACAGTTCGTTATAAGATCGAAAGTTTTTGAGTTGTATTTCAAAGTGGTGAAAAATCAAATTTATCTCTGACCTTTTACAGGAAAGTTTGAGTTTTGAACTCATAAATTAGATAACATGCATTTAATTTCGTAAATTTTGGTTTGCCATCTTTGTCAAATATTTGGTTCATCGTAATTATTTTGTAAGCAAATCGTACATTAAAATTGTACATTTAAATCGTACATTTAAAATCGTACGTTAGAATTTATTAATTTATTTCCATATCTAAATTTATCGGAAACTTCGTTTAAAAATGTGTTAAATAAGAGGCCAATTATGACACCCACATCCATAAATGTATTATAAAATCGTACATCAAAAATTGTACATTATGACACCCACATCCATAAATGACCACTTAAATAAATGACCACTTTATGAATGACCACTTAAGGAAATCGAAAAAATTAGTTTTTATGGTCTCAAATCCTACATTAAAATTTATTTAAACAATTAAATTATTTCTATATTTAAATTAATCGGAAATTCCGTTTTAAAAATGTGTAAAATAAAAGGCCAATTATGACACCCACACCTTTAATGGTCTTAAACATGGTTCAGTTTTAATGGTTTCTTATTAAAAGTGTTAATTATTTATGAAGTGTTTTTATAATCATAACAATTTCCATCCGCCTTGTTATCTTTTTAAGTGGTCATTTTTTAATATTTTCATTATAATTAGTAATTATTATTAATTACTCTTAAAATTTTTCTGAAATTGTTCCGAATTAATGCTATATTTGTTCCATTTTTTGTAATTTTTCATATTTTACTCGACCTGGTCAAATTTTCAAACATCCGTTCTCTGGGCAGGGTATGTTCAATATTTGCATTTTGGAGATAAAATTAGTGGTCTTGATAATAATATATATCACACAGATATATCGATCACAGCGGCCATAAAGACATTTTAACCACGATTAATTCTCAGCTAAAAAAATGACTGACCCAAATTCAAAATATTGCCTCAAGGAAATATTGGCCACAAGGAAATTTTAACCAAGCTGGTAATTTAGGTCGGCCAACTTTTTGCATAAAATACAAAATAAATATCGGCTTTTTCAAAGTTGAAGGAAATTTATGAAAATATTTTTGTAATTTCCGTGGTCCGTTTAGTTTTATCCCAATAAATATTAAATAATTTTAATTCATATGATATACATCAACTATCTCGTTTTCCAATTCGACATACATAGAAAAATAAAACAAATTCCCAATTTTGTTTTCAAATTTCAAGAAACTTTTAACCGACTTTGGCATATTCATTCCCGAAAATTTAATTTCAAATCGTTTCCAGCTTGTCGTCATAAATTGATTCTCACTACGTATTAGGATATGTCACATATGATATGCGTTAATCCAACTGAGAAAGATAATAAAATAAACAGTTTGAAAAAGTACGCTCAAGAGAAACAAAATAAAATAAACGGTATTTACATCAAAAAAAATGTGTTCAAACATTTGATAAATATTTTCCTACAAGCAGATTTAAATTGCATAATTCAGGGGGAGCTCAATATTGTCGAAGATTTTTGACAAAATTTTCGGCGATATTGGGCATTTCGGCGATATCGTCACTTTCGGCGATATGGGGTAAAAAGAGAAAACTTGTTCAAAAATGAAAAAGCGCGTAGACGTTTGAAATGACGTCATATATATGTCGAACAATTTTTCACTTTCATAAGGAGTTTTACAGTAGGTTATAATAAAGTGAATCATTTAAATGCATAGAATTAATAACACCACCAAACGCGATCAAATTTAAACTGAAAAGAGTAAATTTTAGAAAATCAATCCTCAAAATAAGGTCATCGATGACGCCCATGTTGGCGCGACAGGTTTCGCGTCATAATCAACATATTCTAGTCAGTTATATGAGCACTTGGCGTAGTGGTTAGCGCGACTCGATCATGATTCCGTTTACCTGGGTTCGACTCCCGGACTTTTCAAACATTTTTTATGGTAACCCCTCCAACAATGATGAGATAGTCGGATTCCTCATAACAATGTTTATGGCTCTAGAGCAGTTATCTAAATGACTTAGCAAGGATAAAACTCGTGAGACAGTAGGGAGCTCCTAAACACCAAGGGTGTATAAAGTTGGCCACCTCCAAAATAAGCAATCGGTAACCAGTCCGTCTACACTGAGCATTCGAGGTACCGTATTCAACCTCAAGAGGGACTCACGAAGTTAACCTTGTGAGCATATAAAAAAGTTCGCCAAGGCACCAGAGCCACAATTGTGGCTCTACTTTGATGTTGTTCACAGAAAAGCTATAAGGCAGTTGGAATTTAATTTTGTCTTGCATAGGAAGTTGAAAGGTCATATTTTTGATTCGACGTTTCATATTCTAAGAATTTTTAATTTTGAGTTCTAGAAAAACTATGGAGAAAAGCAAAGGTGTACCATATCACGTGATACGACGGTCACAGTTGTTTCTCTAAATTTTATCTCTGTCGAAAACAATGCACAGAATGCTGACCCTACAAATCAAAGTTTTGTCTCGCTATGAATTATATTTCCATAATCAAAAGTAATTTATAAAATAGTCAAAAATTTTGATTTAAAATCATGAATTTTTGATGAAAATGTTTATTTTTCCCTTATAAGCCGATAATGGCATTTCTTTTCTATTATTTCGAGTAATATGGTTCTAAAGTACAATGTGGGCAATGTGTTGATGGATTAAATTCACTTTATAAAACTAAATTTTCATGGCGATACTTTGAAGTTGAAAATTTAGATATTTCACATCCTAAGAAAAATGTCTGCACTAAGATCCATAAATTTTATTTCAACTGTTATGGCCAGCCACAAAACACTTTCCTAAAAACTGGCTACTCACATTTGATTTGTATAGTTCCAGTTCCGAAAGTAATTTTTTACGGAAGTGAGAACATAGGCTCAAATCCTGATAAATGCAAACTCTCACGTCAATGCCGGAACAAAACATTTCGAAAAAAAAATCAATTATTTTCCTTGAAAACCGAATTAAATTCTTTATAATGTATTTGAAACAAAAGATTCCTCGATCCAGTTTTTTGTCTTTTTTCGATGATTTTAGGATATGCTGGAGCCACATTGTGGCTCTGTGGCTCACAAGGGTTTAAACTGAAGTTAATCACCACGATTTGAGAAGGCTGTGTACCCAGTTATCACTCACAAAAGCTCACGGGCATCTCTTTCAAACATTTTTCTATGGTATCTCCCCAACACCCACATTGTAATTTGTAATATAAATCTTAAACAATTCGGTGATATTGGCACACTCGGCGATATCAGCACTCGAATTATTCCAGCTAAAAATGGCTAAATTGCGTAGGTTTTGTTCGGCGATATTGGGACGGCGATATTTCCCCCCCTGTAAACGTTGAAAATCTAAAGATTTTAATAAATAATTTATAATTTAATGCATATAAGATGAGTAACTACTACAAGGGAAGGCCCCATATGATATGGGCCATATATCGGCCAAATATCGCCGAAAAAAAACCTCAGCAGTTTCATGATTTTAAGCTAAATTCCTACCAGTTCCCATATCGCCAAAAGATCCAATATCGCCGAAATTTCGCGAGCGTTTGAGGTTTTTATCACAAATTACTCTGAGCGTGATGATCGACGTGATATTTCAAGATGAAATTATTTCTTTAAAATTATTTCTGTCCCCAAATCACCGAAAGTGCCAATATAGCCGAAAGTACCCAATATCGTTGATTTTTGGAAAAAAACTTTCGCCGATACTGGATCTTCGCCTGTAATGGACGAAGTAAGTTTTTAAAATTTATCAATATTTAGATTCGAGAAACATGAAAATTTCTATTCGATATCCCGTAATTCATGCTATGCTTTCTAAATAATTTATTTTGCGATATTTTTCCTGACCTTGACAGCCTGACCTTAACAGACCTTAACAACATGACCTTAACAGCCTGATTTCAACAACCCATCTGGACTATATCCTATTTCCTTTTTTTCATCCTGTATCTTAATTGTAAGGATAAAACATAGGGTGGCCACGCCTTTTTCAAAAAAAAAATATTTCTGAAAGCTTGACATTTTTTTCAATATGCAGAGTTTGCATGCATTGCAGACAGATTAAAACAGCAATAATATGTTTCTCATTTTGACTTCAATACGTCAATTTATAGCAATGGCGATTTTTAAATTTTGTCGTATAAGTTGTATAAGTCGTGTACGGTATAAGTTATACCGCATAACGTATATCAATAAAGCCGTTCATTTTAAATTGAGATTTTAACCCGTGAGAACTGATCGAAGTTCAAGCGAAGTTTGAACGGTCTCTATTTACTGCCTTCATGGCCAAAATTGTCTTTTGGTTGCTAATACGTGCATAATATTATTTTATATCTCTTTATCACTTTTTGCTTAGATTGCGTAGCCACAACGTTAAAATCACACGTTAAAAAGAGTAGTGGCTACGCAATCTAAGCAAAAAGTGATAAAAGGATATGCATTTATCAGTATTTGCGCCAAATTAAAAAAAAATACCAATGTATAAAATGACTTTCGCAAACTTAAAAAAGTAGTGGCCACCGAGTCGTGACCGCCACCCCTAGAAACAACTTTTTAAATCGACTTTATGTTTACACTAAAGTATTTAAGTCTTATCTGGTCAGGCATAAGTTTTATCAAATTAGGCCATTTGATGGTTATCCTGGAAATAATGCAAGCTATAAAATTTTTATCATATGCGCCTGAGTGTTTTAGTTTTAATTGGCCAGGCATAACAATTTTTCGAAATTAAGTACTGTATTTGAATTGGATAACTTTATTGACTTTTTTTGTCGGGTGTAAATTATTTAAATTAAAATATCATGTATTTATTGTTCAGAATATTGTCCATAAAGTTCAATCGAAAAAATCGATCAGGCCAGATTGAAGGTCAGGAGTTTTTTTAAACAAAAAACATTTTTTAGCAAAAGTTTTGTTAAAAAAACTTTGTTATAAATGTTCTTTGTTAAAAATATTTGTCCAGATTAAAGCTTTACAAAAATTAAATTATTATTAATTATTATTAATTAACGAATTACTTTTTTATTCAGAATGTGCGGGTGTTTAAATCGAGGAAGAAGTGAAACTTGCAATATTGCAATACCTTTGGAATATGTTCCTTTTCTATCAGAAAAAGACGGAAGAGGACTCTCACGAATAGGTATCTTTACCCTCAAATCCACTTTTCGACTCGCAGTCTAAGAAATCGATAGATTCGTGCATTTTTGTTTCGAAATTTTTACCATATATCCTTTTATGGGGGTACCCCTCATAAATTAAGGCTCAAACAATCGGTGCTATTTGTATTTTTAAACTCCGTCAGGAATGAACCTTTTCATCATCTTCAAAATATATTTTGGTTTCTAGCATTTTAATCAAAATTGAACTATTTGCAGATATTTAATATACCATTTTCAGAGACAAAAAATACAAAAATTAATGTTTCGATAATAACAGTATTCCAAGAACTGATCAGCTATTTAATTATATTGTAAGTTCCAAATTTTTTGCCGATTCTAAGAAAAATATATTACAAAGTTTCGAAAACAATATTGACAAACCTGCGTACGTATTTTATGGTCAATAAAATCTGAAAATAACTTTCCTATCCAAAAAACTCATAGAGGAGTAGGCTTTTTAAGGGAAATTACTATGAAACTCGTTTCTGATTGGTTAAGCAATAATTGATCTTAAATTATATTTTAGGGTCCGAGATTTCCGTTCAAATATCACACGAAATTTAATTTAACGCTTAATTATTTTAAATTGATCTGCAGGTTCGAACTTAATGGATGTTAATAATATTTTTTTATTGTTATGTAAATATATTTCNAAGAGAATCATGTGATAAATAACCGATAAAATATAATACTCGCTCTTTATTGCCAAAACGCATTTGTCCGAGTGTAACAAAGGCTATGAGCGGGATGAAACAAATTATAAGACTTTTTTCTCATCGCACCATAACCCGAAAATGATCACGTGACCGTATATTCAAGGAATAAGGTTGGCAAAAATGTTTTTTTTTCAAAAATTACTTAAATCAATTTTTGAAAGATGTGAATGGGTTCTTTAGAAGTTTTTAATTTTTTTTTTATTACACCGAAGTCCAGAAACGATCACGTGACCTTCAAATTACGAAATAAAGTTTTGGTTCAAGTACACAAATAGTACTCAAATAACGCAAAAAAAAATTTTTGGGCTATTAAACACATAATTTAAGAGTTTTGAATATAATCAAGAAATAAGGATTCATTTATGAGATATTCCAAACCTTATTTTGGAATTATTTCGTCACGTGATTTTATTCGGACTTTGGTGTAATGAGAAAAAAGTCTTAAAAAGTTTGAAGATCATACCCAAAGTTGTTTTTATGTAATTTGAGTACTTTTTCAAAATACCGTATATCAAATTACCGTAAATTTCAAAGTTCATCGTAGAGACTCGTAAGTACCCCCAAAAGAATTGGAATAGTCGACTTTTTGATGAAAATATTAGCAACTATGGGTCAATTATGTACTAAAATGTCGCCAGAGTGCAACAATCTCCTTGTGAAATCTCATAAATTAGCTATTTTTGGCTCCCTGGTAACCGTTCAGTACATAATTTACCAATAGTTGCTAATATTTTCATAAGAAAGTCGATCTCTCCGAAGTTGAAATTGGCCTTGAACCTTGTCATTAAAAATAGTTATTTTTTATTATTAAGGAGCTGAATTTGTGTTAATTTTAATAAAAACATGCAATTTTTCTGCAGTTTCAGCACTCAAATTGGTGACGGTTTAATACTACAAATTTTAAAATGTCAAATTAAGCCTTAATTTGTATTACTTATGCCTTAATTTGTTGTGAATGCGTGCTATAAAGAAAGGAGATTTTTATATTTTCTTTATCACCATTTGATGCCTTTTTAAATTACTTTTTCACATTTTTTGTTTTATACGATTGTGAAAAATTATTTGAATTAAACCATATTAAAACGTAAAAAATATATTTTTTCTCTGTAATTTTTTAGGTAGTTTTTCAAAAATCACTCAAATTTGCTTAAACAAAATAAATTTTATTTCTTGATTTAATATTTTTATAATCTGAAGTTCACTGTATTAATACTTTATCGTTAAACAGCTTGATAAATGAATTAGTTAATAAATTTCGAAAACGTTAGCACACAAAAATATGAGAAATCAAACACGGAGGAAAATCAGAACGATGAACCAGAAAATTTTACGAACTCCAGAAAGAAACGAGTGGAGCATACGAGTCGGTGAACTTTCACAGAAAGTAAGCAGAATGATAGCTTTCTCATGAAAACAATGCCTTTGGCATTCGAGTGGACAACCAAAGAAGTGCATTAAATTCTGTGGATCCGTTTGAAAAAAGATATCAGTCTAAAGAAGAAACTCGAGAAAAAACAAAAGAAGGATGAGAAAGAGAATACAAATAACATCAAAATGAAAGGTTACTATTTAGAAAACAAATTTGAAAATTTTTGCTCACATTCCGCCGCACAATAAATACTAACCGGGATCAGAATCTGACAAAATGTTACACATCATATATGAGAAGCTCAGCCAAAGTATTACATTTTTTTGAAGCAAAATCCCAATTAGCGTTATTACATGTAGATAAATCCGGCCAATCTTGCTTTATAGAGGGAAAAAAGTACCACAAAATTAACAAGTTTTTGGAGACGAACCAAAATATTTTTAGACAATCTTAGGCTTTATAACTAAGACTAGACTTAGATCCTAACGAAAAATTGGCTTCACGCGTGAAACCATTTCAAAAAACATAAGCTATCGAACAAATAAAAAACTAGAGCCCTCTAAGTAGTATCAGCACCGGTTGGAATGAGTGAAATTCATAAAGACTGGACAAGGACCATTAGACCCTTAGTTACAGCATTACAAATTCATCATAGTAGCGAAATGCCCCAAGTTTTAATCAAAAACTATAGTAACCATTGCAGAAAATTTACATATTGCAAACAGCCCAAAAAAGTTTCAAGGATAGGTTTTTACCAGATAGTTTTAAAGTTTGATAGCAAATTTAACACGACCAATTTGTCTGATAGAGCGCTCCAAAACTTTATCAACAAGCATTAACGTAATCGTACAATTTTCGCAACATTTTGAAAATATATATATCCTAGAATCCCTCCAATTATTTTAAAGAAAAGGACGAAATTAAACAAATTTGTACCTGTGCGCAGACAGAGCAGACCTCAGAAAATTTAATGCAACGGAGTTCTTTTAAATTACAATACTTTTAGTGACTCAAATAGGAACTTTTTAAACACACGTACGTGGGTTTAAGTATGGATCACCCATCTCTTCAAGTATGAGTGACATTTTCCTTAAATTTAATGGAAACTACTCTGATAGACAATTTATAAAAATGATGAAAATCATACACAAACTGGGGGGTTCCCAGAATAAATATTGTGACCTATTAGTTATTATATGTAATAAGAACTCCAAACCACAATAAAAACGCTCGAAAAGAGAATGAGATATTAACACCGTTTAAATTTCACTTTGGAAACCATGCAAAACGAACCGAATAAAATTTTTAGTACTATGGAAATTTTAATCGGAAAAGTCCCCTCAATAAAATTCGAAAACTTTTTTAAAAACGATTGAGATACCGCGTGTTTACAAATTGATAAACGAATCAATTTCTCCAACAAGATATAAAAATAGCGCAATTTTTACACAATTACACCGAATGAGAGACTGTTGTTCGGATGAAGAACATATATAATGTGTCTTGAAGAATTGCGTATTATATACAGTAAATATTTTTACGTCACAAAAATTTTTGTTGATATCTACCGATCAATCACCTGGCAAGATGATATTCCGATCTTTTTTTTGGCGCGCAAAAAGGTGTTTATTTGTTTATATGTCAGATGAGACTCAGAAAATACTGCAGTATATAAGGTCTGCTCTGTATAAAAATTTCTAAACAAAAATGACGAGAAAATACCTTCAAAGCTTATGTTTGACATTAGCACAAAATAAAGAAATATATGATTTTTTACATAGACAGCGGTCGAAAAAAAACGCAGTCCTTATTTGGCTACTATTTTCTGAAAAATTCGTAACACAAATACAGAGAACAAGTAAGTGCTAAGAATTATTGATACTCCAGAAACGCTTCAAAGCAAAGCCTTCAGCAAACCACAATTCGTTTTTTGTGTAGAATTGGTTCAAAGAAACCGAAAAAACTAAAAAATAATAAAGAAAAAAAAAAAAAATTTCTAGAAAAAAGGCATGCCCCTTGAAATTTTCGCATAATCCCTTTGCCCGACTTGAAATGCATACTTTTTTTTGGAATTTTTTTGCCACTTTCGAGGGGAAGGGCTGTAACCAAGAATAATTACCAAACTGGTTAGTGGAGAAGAAAATCAAACTTTTTCAGCAAATTTTGAAAAATCTCCGCGACCAGAAACGTTCATACTTTTGTTATCGATATAACTCTCCCGAGTTGAATATTATGCACAGCGGCTAACAAACAAAATTGAAATCTTGCCCAATTTCCTCATAAAATACCTGCTTTAAGAAGCATTAAAGTTTCCACAATTATATTCATAACCTATAAACATCAACAGACATTTTTTTCAACTTCAAACGCCAAGTATAATGGTTTTTTCTGTTCCCTGTACCCGTCATATCTTGGCCAACGAAACGTGAATTAAAATTTCGAGTGGCGAGAACATCAAGACCAGTAGTGCAAATAATAAAAAATAAAAACAACATTTTTTGTGAAAAAAGGCATTTATATCATATTAGCAAAGCTTGCTGAGATTTATTGAGGCGGGCACAGCCACTCTCAGAGGCAAATGGGCTGCAATGTGTTCGATGTGTTTGTGGGCATTTAGCCGATTTATTTATTGACATTTTTAGTACGCAATAAAAGCAAGAAAAAAGGCTTAACTTTTTGAGTATCATTTTTTCTGTTTTCAAGAGGTTTTTAACATCAACTCTTTGAAACAGGTAGATAAATGTACCTGAGAATAGAAGTCGAAAACAAATTCTGAGCAAATGGGATTTTTCAATCCTGAGGTACTCAATAATTTTCCGCTAGAGGTTTAAAACGCAAACACTGTATTTTAGGCGTCGTGAAATCAGTGACCTAAATCAGCTGGTTGCATTCATAATCAAACCCAGAAATATCAGGTCAAATAAAGGCCTCCTGCGGAGCGTTTTTTATAGGCGTAAATAAAACGTCCTAAAGATCTCAATCTGATCAGACAGATTGAGTTCTAAAAACGGCGTTACAAACTGTATGTTACCAATCAAATTTGAAAAGTTTTACAATACGGAAGAATTCAAAAAAAACTTCAGGCCTGTTAAAAATAACTACTTTTCAGCTTGAAAAACAGACTATAAAACTTACAAAAAATTCAGAAAAATTTTAGACTCACAAACTGAACGTTTTACGCTCAGAAGCATATCACATTTGAATGCGCAATACCGGCATCTGAATGACAAACACTGAATCTCAAAAATATTTCAAATATTTGAAAATGCGAAAAACCCCGACCAAAAATTAGGGCTCTTAAATTTTTATTAGAATCAGCGCCTGTATTTTTTCTCTGTATTTCTTTAGGTAGTTTTTTCAAAATCACTCAAATTTGCTTAAACAAAATAAATCTAATTTTCTAGATTTTTATATTTTTATAAATCTGAAGTTCACTGTATTTTATACTTTATCGTAAAACAGCTTGATAGTGGAATTAGTTAATAAATTCGAAAACGTTAGACAAAAATATGAGAATAAAAAATATAATTTGATAATGAATCTAAGGTTATTATACGCTTTGATTTAACACCAATGGTCACGCGGTGACCATAAAAACATTGTGAGTCCAAGAGTACAGCAGGGTCCGGCGGATAGGTGAAGGGCGGATAGGTTGAAATCGGCAATAGGTTGAAGGGTTTGGCGAAAAAACTTTTCCGGCGATAGACGGCGGATAGACGTAAGGCCAAAAGATAGGGGTTTATTTCAAACTTCCTAGGCAAAAAATAGGGTTTTCGAAAAGCCAAAATATAGGCATATTTGAGAATTTTTATGAATGACAAAAGCTATTATTCAAATTATTTTGTCGTTTTATTCTATTTATCTAGTAGCAGTTGATTTGCCTCCAAAAATCTGGCACGCAATTTTTGTTCAAATAAATTCCCAGCAATTATTTATAGGCAATTTTTTCAGCGATAAGCTATTTATTTCTTTCGGTTTGAAAATCAAGTTTGAGAACATTTCTGGAAATATTCTCTGCGATTTAAGTGCATGACAAACACAGTCTACACCATTTCTTTGTAAGTGGTGTAATTCATGAACCAATTTTAATTCCAGTCTGGTCGATAAATAATTCAACCCCAACAGCGGCAACGTTCTCCAAATCAAGTGAAGTAAATATTTTCCCCAGAATATTTAAATTTTCCGCATGGACGAAATCATAAGATAAAATTTCTTCTTTTCAAAAAAACTACAGATATAGTCCGTGATTGTTGAACATCTCAGATACAGTTGTATTTTTTTTTGGTTGAAATTGTCTCGCGACAATTTTCAAAGTTTTCCATCATTTCTCTCAGTTAATTAATATATTAAAATAATTATTGAATAAAATAAATATTTTTATTCAAATATTAGAACGAATTTTACAATGTTCCCAGCAAAATTGGGCGCATTCTTTTTCCAGTCAACGCTGTCCTAGCCGACTGGAAAAAAAATGCCCAATTAAAAAAAACTCAGGCTGTAAAAATTTATTAATATATTTGGCCCGAATAAAATCAAATAAATGCATTTTAGAAGCTAAATTCAAATTACTGCGTGAGTCAATAATGCGAAAGTAGTTTCTGAGATTTTCAAAACCGCACTTTTTGCATTTATGATTAAAAAATGGAGCAAAAAATCAGCTTAATTCTCACTCTGAACTACCCTTTAACTAAATTTATAAAATCTAGACCTGGTTTTTATTGACCAATCAGAGGCGTATCTTCCCAGCCGCGGCGAATGGGTGAAATCCGCTAATAGGTGAGGTTTTGAGCGAAAAATTTCACCTATGCGCGCCGGACCCTGCTGGTAGTTTGCGAATTGTAGGAGGTTAAATGGAATGTCAAAAATCCCTTCTCAAATAGATTTTGAAGCCCACAATAAACTACTCGAAACGTATTATATAGTCTTTAATTTTTATTACTGTACCATTTTATTATTACGTTGTCAATAAACAAATATTAAAATAATTGCATAATTTTTATTATTTGTAAAAATTTTTTGTATTTTACTCTGTTTTGTAACGAGAAAAAAATGAAAATTTAGATTCAGTTTTATCAGTTTTTCAAGAAAATGGAATCGCGGTGGTTTTCTAATTTGCAACGATGGAGAGTGTGATAAAATGATTTCTGAAAATGAAACTGATTACTGGAAATAATTTGATCTTGCAGAGCACACAAAAAATATATTTGAGAGCCTGAATCAGGTATTTCCACTTGTTTTTCCTAAATAAATGAATTTTTTTTTTCTGGCGGCCTATGATTTGGAAATTGTTACAGTCCAAGGTGAAACTTATTGGCACGAGAAAAAACGAAGTAAACTTTATCTTTTTAAAATGCCATTATCTTGCTATGAAATGCGTGGTAGTACAAGTTAAATTGAAATTACGACAATAATTTTTGTTTTATTTTATATTTTGGATTGATGGAAAATTTCTCACCTCCTTCGCCTTATGCTCCTGAGCGGCTTTAGTGCTTCGCGGAACTTTTTTTCCTGTGCTTTCGAAGGTTTAAAGGTAATAAGTATGTGATATTTTTTCATTCTCACAAACTCTAGAACTAAAAATGCGCCAAGTTGAGCACGAAATATTTTATTGGCGACATAATAATTTCAGAATTGGATGATATCCTGAAAAAAACTGGATCGTAAATTTAAATTGCAAGGCAAATTTACCTTTTGATAGATCTATAATATATCATTATGAATCAGGCTAAGAAAAGGAACGTTCCTTCTCCTTTCCTTCCCTAGCTGTTGTTTCCCTGAGAATCGTTCCCTTCCCTTCCGAAGAAAGAGCAAAAGGGAGGAGCTTGCGAATTTCTTGATTTTTAAAATTTATTCAACTTTGCAATGTGAATTTTCGACCAAATTTAAGGCCGAAAATTTGACCTAGAGTAAATTCGACAGGCATGAAGTCCAAAAATATCATTTAAATTATTAAAAAGAAACAAATGCGGGCTAAAGAGCTAAAATTTTTAGTATTTTACCATAATCACTTCTGTAAAAACGTTTTTCCCTAGTGTTAAATTACCAGTAGAATATTTTTAGCGTTCCTCCCCCTTTTCCTTTCTCCCTTTTAACTAGCCATAATAATCATGAAATTGCGAATAATTTTATATTCTTTTAAAACTCTTTTTATTGTCTATTTAAATTTAAATCTGATTTTTATACGTCTAAAAAAAGGCAAGGTTAACTAAACCCCATGTGAGCACAGAAAACAAAAGTTCGCGCCGAGGCACAGAAGCCTAATATATAGGCTTTAACTTTCAAATGTTTATTGTTCAGAGAGCCCAAGGTAGTTGGAGTTTCCAATTTTTTTTGTATAAGGGAAGTTCAAAAGTTATATTTTTTGGCATCCGACATTTCAATTCTAGAATTTTAATTTTTGTGTTCTAGAAAATTTGAGGACAAAATGCAGTATAGCATATCAAACGTGATACAAGCTCAAGTGGTGTTCACAAATTATTTTTCTTTTGGAATCCATGCACAAATATCTGGCCTACGTCATCGTCTGTCCGATTTGATTTAATAGTCCTTTATCACCTTTTGGTTAGAATGCCGTAGGCCACTACTCGCTTTTTTAACGTGTGGATTTTAACGTTTGTGGCTTACGCATTCTAACCAAAAGGTGAATAAAAGGGATATACTACCCTGATAACATTTTTTGGATCCTGGTTACCAAATCGAACTTCGAGAAGGTTTTTTGAAGGAAATCTCGACTGTCTCCTCATCTCACGTACACATCACATTATTATAATAGTATGATCAATCAAAAGGTATTTTGAAAATAGTCTAAAAATTTTTATGAAAAATCAGCGATTGTTTATAAAAATGGGTTATTTTCCCTATAAAACAGATAATTGGCAAATCTGATATCATTTCCAGGTCGATAATACTAATCAAGTAACCCTTGAAAGCAATTTTTAATTGCAAAATTAATTTAGAAATAATTAAAAATTTTCGTGGAATACTTAAATTGCTAAATTTTGAAATTTCACTTTCGAAAACAAAATATCTGTTTCCGTAACCAATTAATTTTGGTTTTTAGTTATCAGCATGTCCAAAACACTTTCCTAAAAATTGGCTATTTAAAAATTTTTAACATTGAATATATAGCTCGCATTTTTTTAGAAGTAAAAAGATTAGAAAAAAAATCTTAAAATCAACCCTGCCCGTATATTGAACAAATTTCCAAACAAGAAATGAATCATTTTTTTGGAATCGTCGCAAAATTTTTTATAAATATTTTGGACGAGGGTTTTTGCCCTTTGAAGATTGATTTTAAGTTTATGCTCACAGGGTTTAACTAGTTTTGTTTTACTCCACATTTTCAAAAGTTTTATATAATTATACATTTTTATATTTTTCTAATCTACAAGAATAGTAAGATAAGTTTATCAACGTTCCGGCTAAACAGCCCTTATCCGTGTGAAAGCCCATTATCGTGTGAAAGATAGCCATTATCAGTTTACATGTACTATCGACGCAAAATATTGAGTATGCGGTTGTGTTTGTAAGCCAACTGTGGTTACAATTGGCTTAACTCCCACAAATTTGGTTTTTTTTTTTTTTGGGAAACCCCCCAATTTGGGGGGGAAAAATTTCCCCTTTAATCGCAATTTTAGGACCCTTAATCATTAATGAATGAGCATTTACGAAGTGATTGGATCAACTTTTTTAAATAATTGACGTTTGTGCGTTTTTTTTTTGGTAATTTTTACTGTATTTTTTGCAGAAAAAAACTTTGAATATCAAAAAAAAGACATCATTACACTATAGCCCGAAATGACCACGTGACAGTATATCAATTAATAAGGTTGGCCAAAATAAGTACTGTTTTTCAAAAATTACTTAAATGAATTTTTGAAAGATGTGAATGGGTTCTTTAGAAGTTTTTAAGTTTTTTTTTATTACACCGAAGTCCAGAAACGATCACGTACCTTCAACCTAAAAATAAGGTTTTGATTCTAGTACACAAAAAGATCACGTGATCTGTATTTTTCAAGAATAATAATGAGTATTCACAACTTATTTTTAAAATTTTTTCGTCACGTGATTTTAGAGAAGTAGAGACTCGTAAGTACCCCTCAAAAGAATCGGAAGAGTCGACTTTTTGGATGAAAATATTAGCAAATGATGGGTCAATTATGTACTGAAAGGTCGCCAGAGTGGCAACCAATCTCCTTGTGAAATCTCACCAAAATTGGCTAATTTTAGGCTCTCTGTCTAGTATCGTTCAGTACATAATTCACCCAAAGTTTCTAATCTTTCATTAGAAAATCGACCTCTCCGATTTTTTTGAGAGTACTTTAACAAGCTTCCTACAATGAACTTAATTGATCTAGCACCTTGTCATAAAAATGTTCTTTTTTATTTTTAGGAACTGATTTTGTGAAATTTTTAAATAAAAACATGCCTTTTTGCAGTTTTCAGCAACCCAAATTGGTGACGTTTTTAATAACATAGACAAATTTAAAAATGTTGTCCAATTAAGCTCAATTCTCGTAATTACTTTTGTGCCCTTAAATGTTGTTGAATCGTCTTAAAGGGGAGATTTTTTGTTATAGTTTTTCCTTATCACCGTTTGATGCTTTAAATTACTTCTTTGTTTTGTTACTAACGAGCGACAATGTTTGGTTGTCAAGATTTTTTGGTTTTTTGTTTTCCAATACGATTGTAGGCAAATTTTATTGTTGTAATTACGCTATTGAACGAAAAGTGAAAAATATATGTTGATGATGATATGCTAAAGGGGGGTGGATACGGCTATGATTTAAAACGCTGACGCAATAGGTGTGGGCACGCGTTGGTTACAAGTGAAAAGCTGATTGTGAGATTTGGACGAGAGTAAGTTTGCGGCCATTGTAGGAGTTAAGATTTAGCGTAAGTAATTAGCTTATAAATATTAAGTTTAGGTTTAAGATGAATGTGGAAGTGATTCATGTCTTACGAATTGCCAGCTGTGTTTATATTGGTGTTTGCACGCATCGGCTGTTGCCTTTTTGCTACTAAGCTGGTGTGCAGGGCGTGACTGGATCGAAATAATGATATTTGAAATTACTGTTTTTTGCAGTAGAGAGCTGGAGTCTTAGAATTTATTGTGGCATATTATAGGTTCGAGGCGAAGTATTTTGACAGAATCTGGCGAAGCAGCTTCGATTTGGCGATTTGATAAACTCTGCTATATGTATTGCTGGGGGAAATTGTGAAATTTTCAGGCGATGTTTGCAGAGAAAACTGTACCACAATATAACCCAGACAATTGGCATATAAAAATTTGCTGTTAAAACTGTTTGTCCAGTTTTGATTAGTCATGTCTAATAAAGTTGGCTCGATGCCAATGTCATTATCGGGACGATAAGGAATGCTCCGAAAGATATTGTATACTAGGCGAATAATATTCACGTGAAAATTATCGTGTAAATTTGGGTGCTGCATTAGTCATCGTCCAGAGGTAAATGCGGTCCGGAGTCATAAGTGATGTTGACATTTTTTTATTTTCTAATACGGAATTGGCTATGCGCTATTGGGTGCAGCAGGGCTACTGGTCTATATTGTCGGTGTGGAGCTATCACTGAACATAGTGCTGACATGTTGCTTAGTGACAGACACAATAATGATATGTGTGATTCATGCATGCCTAAGGTGATGGCTAAAATTTCTGATACAAGAAGCTTGTAAGTCGTACTTGACTGTTCTTGTAAAGGCGATAGAGCTATAAGTCAATTAGTTAGTGAGTGGCAAGATAGATTCCGAGACGGGCAAGTAAAGAATAAATAGATAAAAAACAGATGAAAAGAAAGTGAAGAAAGAAAAGAAAAAATATATGATATGTATTCGTTGAAGCGCATTATTGGTGTGCATAATTCGAATACAAGGTTATTTTTGATATAGTCACGTGCACTTTTTATTATTTTTATGCTATGGTTTGAGTGCAAACTATAACGCTTGAATTTTTGCCGGTGCTGCAGACTATTCGACTTATAATGCGAAGATTTATGCCTGGGTAGGTTGCTATAAAACTTACTTGTTTTCTTGTGTAATCGGTAGAGAATATATAGTAAGTATGTGGTGGCATCGTCGGGGGGAAGCGAGTGACGTGAATAGATTAAGTGTTCTGATATAGAGGTGGATTCGACTCGATGGGGCTGACGCTTTAATGATTTTAAGACATGTGTGATTAAAATCATTAGGGCATGATTATAGTCGCAAGTGCAGTCGAAGAATAAGGCAGATAAATACTGCGTCATAAGTTAGCGATAATTCGTTGTTGTATTGCTTGGAGATATAGGTGCTCATCTATAATAATGAGCAGCGCGAAAATATTTTTTTTTCATTTTTTATTTGGTGATAATCAGGGTCAGCTGAATATGTATTTATCTAGGATTTAATATTTATTTTTTGTTTGTTTTTGATGTTTTTTTTATTTTTATCTTCTGGCGGTAATGTAACCATGAACGAGGCCGTATTGTACGTGATCGTAGTATTATCTTTTTGGCCTACGAGACAAAGAGAAAAGTTAAGTTTTTTAGCCACCCTACGCTCAGGCATTCTGAATCGTTGCGATAATAGTAGCGATATTTCCAAATTTCAAGGTGTCATTAGCGAGTCACTGTCAAAGTAGAGCGCTGTATCACTGCTTGAGTTTTAAGATTAACGTATTAAAATGGCTAGAGTAAAGAACGAGTTGTTTTTAGATTATCTGCCGTTGGATATGGCAGGTGGTCTATATGAGTTGAAATGTTATGTGATAATCTATCAGTAATTATTTACGATGTGAAATGAAGGTCATGGGACGTAAATGAATGTAATTAATAATACATTAGCTTACCATTGCGCAATTAATAGTACTATGTATATGAAGGCAGGAGCGTAGAATTTAGGGTTGGTCTTGACGAACGTTCGCTTTTCGAGTGTCTCTAAGGGATGATATACGGTAGGGATTCCCGCCATAAATGCTATTTGAATTTTTTGAAACGACCTGCAAAGACGAAAAAGTAATTCCAAACGAAGTTGAAAGGGTTCAAATCGCGCGCCTTGATAGAGTTTGGCGATTATTTTAATGAAAATAAACAAGGTTATATTTTATCGCTACTTTTTTTTTAGTTGACTTACTCATGATTTGTTTATTTATGCAAGCTTTATCTCGCAGTAGATATGTAATTTTACAAACATAGGTCCTTATACTCAGTTTTTTAGTAAGTATTTCGTCGTGATCGCATCTTTAAAATATAATAATAATGTTCTTAACTGAATGTATAACTGTTTTTTTATGTTCTTTGTTTTGATGGAAAGCAGAGAATCATGGCTTACGTGTATTTGGATGAGGAAAGGTCGGGTGCCGTGATATTATCAAGCGCAGGACTAAACCTGATAAAGTCTATTTGAATCGAGGAATTGTATTGCAATGAGTCAAGGATAGGCCAGGTTTTTTTTATTTTCCATATTGGGTTTTATTTAAATTTAGGGGCTTAGTATTGTTAAATCAAAATAATTCGTGTTGACTTAGTAATATTCTGTAATAACTATGCTTGAGTATTCTTTAATGAGTCTATGGTAGTCTGAGACTGGCGAGTGGGGGACGGGTGGGAAGGTCGGCTATTTCTAAAGCAAGGGCGCTAATGTAATGTACTGCAAAATGTGTGTTACTATTACTGCTTAGAAGGTTAATAATCTATAAAGTGAAGTCTATCCTTTATCACAATGACTGAAAAATAAATTTTTATAAAACGAAAGCATATATACTTTTTGATCTTCAAAGTCAAGCATTAAAGTGGGCTCTCATGCCTGCAGGGGATATCGAAATCACTCTAAATGAGTAAGGGGAGTTATATAAGTTCGACATTTGTTTTCGAGGGAGGCTCTCGAATATGGTGAACAAGTCATAGATCGGTGGCAGGAGTGTCGAAATATTATTTTATTCACTCTCCTGCATAGACGATTATCACTCTTAAGCGTGTTGTCATATATTCAAATGTGTTGGCTATAAATGATACTGAGAAATATCTCAAAAATTCGATGGTAAATCACGCTTGATAATTGAAAAGTTAATATAAAGGAAGCAAAGTGTAAAGTCCGCACCTCTACAAGTATTTCGTATGCATTTTCCATTATCATAGAATCTAATCCTGGATTAAAGTACTAAGTTTAATTTGGTGCAGGTTTTGGGTTGGCCTTGCATCTACGATAGATGCAAGCAATTTGTTATAGATTGTATATGTCGTCAATGTGCTTCTGTGGTGAGTGGCAGTCTTGCCAGGTTGTTCCTAACGATTAAG
>SCLH01002133.1:41443-76779 GCA_004367855.1 Oikopleura vanhoeffeni
GTAGAAAATTATTTGAATTACCATATTAACAAGTAAAAAATATATTTTTTCTCTGTATTTCTTTAGGTAGTTTTTCAAAATCACTCAAATTTGCTTGAACAAAATAAATCTTATTTCTTGATTTTAATATTTCTATAAATCTGAAGTTCACTGTATTTATACATTATCGTTACAACAGCTTGATAATGAATTAGTTAATAAATTCGAAAACGTTAGCACAAAAATATGAGAATATTAAACCGGAGTGAAAATCAGAACGATAACCAGAAAATTTACGAACTTCAGAAAACGTTGGAGCATACATATCGTAAACTTCACAAAAGTAAGCAGAATGATTCTTTTATGAAAAAATGCCTTTGGCATCGAGTGACACCAAAGAATTGCAAAATTCTTGATCGTTTGAAAAAATATCAGTCTAAAGAAGAAACTCGAAAAAACAAAAGAAGAGAGATAGAGAAAAAAATACAAATAAATCAAAATGAAGTTACTATTTTAGAAAACAAATTTAAAAATATTTTGCTCACATTTCGCGCACATACAATCTTAACCGGACTAGATCTTGAAAAATGTTACACATCAGATATAGAGCTCACAAATTATTACATTTTTTTGAAGCAAAATCCCAATTACGTTATTACATGTAGATAAATCGCCATAGTTTGCTTTATAGAGCGGAAAAGTTACCACGAAAATTAAACAAGTTTTTGGAGACGACCCAAAATATTTTTAGACAATCTTAGGCTTTTAACTAAGACTGAGCTTAGACCATACGAAAATTTGCTCCGCGTGAAACCATTTCAAAAAACATAAGCTATCGAACAAATAAAAAAATCTAGAGCCCTCCTTAAGTAGTATCAGCAACCGGTTTGGGAATGATGAAATTCTATAAAGAGCTGACAAGGAGCCATTTAGACCCTAGTTGACAGCATTGACAAATTCATCACTAGTAGCGAAATGCCCAAGTTTTAATCAAAAATCTTAGTAACCATTGCAAAAAATTTAATGAATGCAAACGAGCCCAAAAAAGTTTCAAGGATAGGTTTTTACCAGATAGTTTTAAAGTTTGATGCAGAATTTACACGAATTTGTCTGATAGAGCGCTTCCAAAATTTATCACAAGCATTAACGTAATCGTACAATGTTTCGCAGACATTTTGAAATATATATACCTAAATCCCTCCAATTATTTTTAAAAGAAAAGGACGAAATTAACAATTTTTACCTGTGCCAGAAGAGCAGACCTCAAGAAAATTAATGCAACGGAGTTTCTTTAAATTACAATACTTTAGTGACTCAAATAGGAACTTTTTAAACACCGTAGTGGTTAAGTATGGATCACCCATCTCTTCAAGTATGAGTGACATTTTCTTAAATTAATGGAAACTACTCTGATAAGACAAATTTATAAAAATGAAGAAATCATACACAAAACTGGGGGGTTCCCCAGAATATAGTGACCTATCTATTAGTTATGATGTAATAAGAACCAAACAAATAAAACGCTCGAGAAGAGAATGGATATTACCACCGTTAAATTTCACTTGGAAACCATGCAAAACGGACCGAATAAAATTTTTAGTACTATGGAAATTTTATCGAAAAGGTCCCTCAAATAAAATTCTCGAAAACTTTTTAAAAAACGATTGACGATACCGCGTGTTTACAATTATAAACGAATCAATTTCTCTCAAAAGATATAAAAATAGCGGCAATTTTTACACAATTACAACCGAATGAGAGACTGTTGTTCGGATGAAGAATCATATTATAATGTGTCTTGAAGAATTGCGTATTATATACAGTTAAATATTTTTAACGTCACAAAAATTTTTTTGGATATCTTACCGATCATGCAACCTGGCAAGATGATATTCCGATTCTTTTTTTGGCGCGCAAAGAGGTGTTTATTTGTTTCATATGTCAGAATGAGACTCAGAAAATACTGCAGTATATAAGGTCTGCTCTGTATATAAAATTTTAAACAAAAATGACGAGAAAATACTTCAAAGCGTTATCGTTTGACATTAGCACAAAATAAAGAAATATATGATTTTTTACATAGACAGCGGTCGAAAAAAAACGCAGTCCTTATTTGGCTACTATTTTCTGAAAAATTCGTAACACAAATACAGAGAACAAGTAAGTGCTAAGAATTATTGATACTCCAGAAACGCTTCAAAGCAAAGCCTTCAGCAAACCACAATTCGTTTTTTGTGTAGAATTGGTTCAAAGAAACCGAAAAAACTAAAAAATAATAAAGAAAAAAAAAAAAAATTTCTAGAAAAAAGGCATGCCCCTTGAAATTTTCGCATAATCCCTTTGCCCGACTTGAAATGCATACTTTTTTTTGGAATTTTTTTGCCACTTTCGAGGGGAAGGGCTGTAACCAAGAATAATTACCAAACTGGTTAGTGGAGAAGAAAATCAAACTTTTTCAGCAAATTTTGAAAAATCTCCGCGACCAGAAACGTTCATACTTTTGTTATCGATATAACTCTCCCGAGTTGAATATTATGCACAGCGGCTAACAAACAAAATTGAAATCTTGCCCAATTTCCTCATAAAATACCTGCTTTAAGAAGCATTAAAGTTTCCACAATTATATTCATAACCTATAAACATCAACAGACATTTTTTTCAACTTCAAACGCCAAGTATAATGGTTTTTTCTGTTCCCTGTACCCGTCATATCTTGGCCAACGAAACGTGAATTAAAATTTCGAGTGGCGAGAACATCAAGACCAGTAGTGCAAATAATAAAAAATAAAAACAACATTTTTTGTGAAAAAAGGCATTTATATCATATTAGCAAAGCTTGCTGAGATTTATTGAGGCGGGCACAGCCACTCTCAGAGGCAAATGGGCTGCAATGTGTTCGATGTGTTTGTGGGCATTTAGCCGATTTATTTATTGACATTTTTAGTACGCAATAAAAGCAAGAAAAAAGGCTTAACTTTTTGAGTATCATTTTTTCTGTTTTCAAGAGGTTTTTAACATCAACTCTTTGAAACAGGTAGATAAATGTACCTGAGAATAGAAGTCGAAAACAAATTCTGAGCAAATGGGATTTTTCAATCCTGAGGTACTCAATAATTTTCCGCTAGAGGTTTAAAACGCAAACACTGTATTTTAGGCGTCGTGAAATCAGTGACCTAAATCAGCTGGTTGCATTCATAATCAAACCCAGAAATATCAGGTCAAATAAAGGCCTCCTGCGGAGCGTTTTTTATAGGCGTAAATAAAACGTCCTAAAGATCTCAATCTGATCAGACAGATTGAGTTCTAAAAACGGCGTTACAAACTGTATGTTACCAATCAAATTTGAAAAGTTTTACAATACGGAAGAATTCAAAAAAAACTTCAGGCCTGTTAAAAATAACTACTTTTCAGCTTGAAAAACAGACTATAAAACTTACAAAAAATTCAGAAAAATTTTAGACTCACAAACTGAACGTTTTACGCTCAGAAGCATATCACATTTGAATGCGCAATACCGGCATCTGAATGACAAACACTGAATCTCAAAAATATTTCAAATATTTGAAAATGCGAAAAACCCCGACCAAAAATTAGGGCTCTTAAATTTTTATTAGAATCAGCGCCTGTATTTTTTCTCTGTATTTCTTTAGGTAGTTTTTTCAAAATCACTCAAATTTGCTTAAACAAAATAAATCTAATTTTCTAGATTTTTATATTTTTATAAATCTGAAGTTCACTGTATTTTATACTTTATCGTAAAACAGCTTGATAGTGGAATTAGTTAATAAATTCGAAAACGTTAGACAAAAATATGAGAATAAAAAATATAATTTGATAATGAATCTAAGGTTATTATACGCTTTGATTTAACACCAATGGTCACGCGGTGACCATAAAAACATTGTGAGTCCAAGAGTACAGCAGGGTCCGGCGGATAGGTGAAGGGCGGATAGGTTGAAATCGGCAATAGGTTGAAGGGTTTGGCGAAAAAACTTTTCCGGCGATAGACGGCGGATAGACGTAAGGCCAAAAGATAGGGGTTTATTTCAAACTTCCTAGGCAAAAAATAGGGTTTTCGAAAAGCCAAAATATAGGCATATTTGAGAATTTTTATGAATGACAAAAGCTATTATTCAAATTATTTTGTCGTTTTATTCTATTTATCTAGTAGCAGTTGATTTGCCTCCAAAAATCTGGCACGCAATTTTTGTTCAAATAAATTCCCAGCAATTATTTATAGGCAATTTTTTCAGCGATAAGCTATTTATTTCTTTCGGTTTGAAAATCAAGTTTGAGAACATTTCTGGAAATATTCTCTGCGATTTAAGTGCATGACAAACACAGTCTACACCATTTCTTTGTAAGTGGTGTAATTCATGAACCAATTTTAATTCCAGTCTGGTCGATAAATAATTCAACCCCAACAGCGGCAACGTTCTCCAAATCAAGTGAAGTAAATATTTTCCCCAGAATATTTAAATTTTCCGCATGGACGAAATCATAAGATAAAATTTCTTCTTTTCAAAAAAACTACAGATATAGTCCGTGATTGTTGAACATCTCAGATACAGTTGTATTTTTTTTTGGTTGAAATTGTCTCGCGACAATTTTCAAAGTTTTCCATCATTTCTCTCAGTTAATTAATATATTAAAATAATTATTGAATAAAATAAATATTTTTATTCAAATATTAGAACGAATTTTACAATGTTCCCAGCAAAATTGGGCGCATTCTTTTTCCAGTCAACGCTGTCCTAGCCGACTGGAAAAAAAATGCCCAATTAAAAAAAACTCAGGCTGTAAAAATTTATTAATATATTTGGCCCGAATAAAATCAAATAAATGCATTTTAGAAGCTAAATTCAAATTACTGCGTGAGTCAATAATGCGAAAGTAGTTTCTGAGATTTTCAAAACCGCACTTTTTGCATTTATGATTAAAAAATGGAGCAAAAAATCAGCTTAATTCTCACTCTGAACTACCCTTTAACTAAATTTATAAAATCTAGACCTGGTTTTTATTGACCAATCAGAGGCGTATCTTCCCAGCCGCGGCGAATGGGTGAAATCCGCTAATAGGTGAGGTTTTGAGCGAAAAATTTCACCTATGCGCGCCGGACCCTGCTGGTAGTTTGCGAATTGTAGGAGGTTAAATGGAATGTCAAAAATCCCTTCTCAAATAGATTTTGAAGCCCACAATAAACTACTCGAAACGTATTATATAGTCTTTAATTTTTATTACTGTACCATTTTATTATTACGTTGTCAATAAACAAATATTAAAATAATTGCATAATTTTTATTATTTGTAAAAATTTTTTGTATTTTACTCTGTTTTGTAACGAGAAAAAAATGAAAATTTAGATTCAGTTTTATCAGTTTTTCAAGAAAATGGAATCGCGGTGGTTTTCTAATTTGCAACGATGGAGAGTGTGATAAAATGATTTCTGAAAATGAAACTGATTACTGGAAATAATTTGATCTTGCAGAGCACACAAAAAATATATTTGAGAGCCTGAATCAGGTATTTCCACTTGTTTTTCCTAAATAAATGAATTTTTTTTTTCTGGCGGCCTATGATTTGGAAATTGTTACAGTCCAAGGTGAAACTTATTGGCACGAGAAAAAACGAAGTAAACTTTATCTTTTTAAAATGCCATTATCTTGCTATGAAATGCGTGGTAGTACAAGTTAAATTGAAATTACGACAATAATTTTTGTTTTATTTTATATTTTGGATTGATGGAAAATTTCTCACCTCCTTCGCCTTATGCTCCTGAGCGGCTTTAGTGCTTCGCGGAACTTTTTTTCCTGTGCTTTCGAAGGTTTAAAGGTAATAAGTATGTGATATTTTTTCATTCTCACAAACTCTAGAACTAAAAATGCGCCAAGTTGAGCACGAAATATTTTATTGGCGACATAATAATTTCAGAATTGGATGATATCCTGAAAAAAACTGGATCGTAAATTTAAATTGCAAGGCAAATTTACCTTTTGATAGATCTATAATATATCATTATGAATCAGGCTAAGAAAAGGAACGTTCCTTCTCCTTTCCTTCCCTAGCTGTTGTTTCCCTGAGAATCGTTCCCTTCCCTTCCGAAGAAAGAGCAAAAGGGAGGAGCTTGCGAATTTCTTGATTTTTAAAATTTATTCAACTTTGCAATGTGAATTTTCGACCAAATTTAAGGCCGAAAATTTGACCTAGAGTAAATTCGACAGGCATGAAGTCCAAAAATATCATTTAAATTATTAAAAAGAAACAAATGCGGGCTAAAGAGCTAAAATTTTTAGTATTTTACCATAATCACTTCTGTAAAAACGTTTTTCCCTAGTGTTAAATTACCAGTAGAATATTTTTAGCGTTCCTCCCCCTTTTCCTTTCTCCCTTTTAACTAGCCATAATAATCATGAAATTGCGAATAATTTTATATTCTTTTAAAACTCTTTTTATTGTCTATTTAAATTTAAATCTGATTTTTATACGTCTAAAAAAAGGCAAGGTTAACTAAACCCCATGTGAGCACAGAAAACAAAAGTTCGCGCCGAGGCACAGAAGCCTAATATATAGGCTTTAACTTTCAAATGTTTATTGTTCAGAGAGCCCAAGGTAGTTGGAGTTTCCAATTTTTTTTGTATAAGGGAAGTTCAAAAGTTATATTTTTTGGCATCCGACATTTCAATTCTAGAATTTTAATTTTTGTGTTCTAGAAAATTTGAGGACAAAATGCAGTATAGCATATCAAACGTGATACAAGCTCAAGTGGTGTTCACAAATTATTTTTCTTTTGGAATCCATGCACAAATATCTGGCCTACGTCATCGTCTGTCCGATTTGATTTAATAGTCCTTTATCACCTTTTGGTTAGAATGCCGTAGGCCACTACTCGCTTTTTTAACGTGTGGATTTTAACGTTTGTGGCTTACGCATTCTAACCAAAAGGTGAATAAAAGGGATATACTACCCTGATAACATTTTTTGGATCCTGGTTACCAAATCGAACTTCGAGAAGGTTTTTTGAAGGAAATCTCGACTGTCTCCTCATCTCACGTACACATCACATTATTATAATAGTATGATCAATCAAAAGGTATTTTGAAAATAGTCTAAAAATTTTTATGAAAAATCAGCGATTGTTTATAAAAATGGGTTATTTTCCCTATAAAACAGATAATTGGCAAATCTGATATCATTTCCAGGTCGATAATACTAATCAAGTAACCCTTGAAAGCAATTTTTAATTGCAAAATTAATTTAGAAATAATTAAAAATTTTCGTGGAATACTTAAATTGCTAAATTTTGAAATTTCACTTTCGAAAACAAAATATCTGTTTCCGTAACCAATTAATTTTGGTTTTTAGTTATCAGCATGTCCAAAACACTTTCCTAAAAATTGGCTATTTAAAAATTTTTAACATTGAATATATAGCTCGCATTTTTTTAGAAGTAAAAAGATTAGAAAAAAAATCTTAAAATCAACCCTGCCCGTATATTGAACAAATTTCCAAACAAGAAATGAATCATTTTTTTGGAATCGTCGCAAAATTTTTTATAAATATTTTGGACGAGGGTTTTTGCCCTTTGAAGATTGATTTTAAGTTTATGCTCACAGGGTTTAACTAGTTTTGTTTTACTCCACATTTTCAAAAGTTTTATATAATTATACATTTTTATATTTTTCTAATCTACAAGAATAGTAAGATAAGTTTATCAACGTTCCGGCTAAACAGCCCTTATCCGTGTGAAAGCCCATTATCGTGTGAAAGATAGCCATTATCAGTTTACATGTACTATCGACGCAAAATATTGAGTATGCGGTTGTGTTTGTAAGCCAACTGTGGTTACAATTGGCTTAACTCCCACAAATTTGGTTTTTTTTTTTTTTGGGAAACCCCCCAATTTGGGGGGGAAAAATTTCCCCTTTAATCGCAATTTTAGGACCCTTAATCATTAATGAATGAGCATTTACGAAGTGATTGGATCAACTTTTTTAAATAATTGACGTTTGTGCGTTTTTTTTTTGGTAATTTTTACTGTATTTTTTGCAGAAAAAAACTTTGAATATCAAAAAAAAGACATCATTACACTATAGCCCGAAATGACCACGTGACAGTATATCAATTAATAAGGTTGGCCAAAATAAGTACTGTTTTTCAAAAATTACTTAAATGAATTTTTGAAAGATGTGAATGGGTTCTTTAGAAGTTTTTAAGTTTTTTTTTATTACACCGAAGTCCAGAAACGATCACGTACCTTCAACCTAAAAATAAGGTTTTGATTCTAGTACACAAAAAGATCACGTGATCTGTATTTTTCAAGAATAATAATGAGTATTCACAACTTATTTTTAAAATTTTTTCGTCACGTGATTTTAGAGAAGTAGAGACTCGTAAGTACCCCTCAAAAGAATCGGAAGAGTCGACTTTTTGGATGAAAATATTAGCAAATGATGGGTCAATTATGTACTGAAAGGTCGCCAGAGTGGCAACCAATCTCCTTGTGAAATCTCACCAAAATTGGCTAATTTTAGGCTCTCTGTCTAGTATCGTTCAGTACATAATTCACCCAAAGTTTCTAATCTTTCATTAGAAAATCGACCTCTCCGATTTTTTTGAGAGTACTTTAACAAGCTTCCTACAATGAACTTAATTGATCTAGCACCTTGTCATAAAAATGTTCTTTTTTATTTTTAGGAACTGATTTTGTGAAATTTTTAAATAAAAACATGCCTTTTTGCAGTTTTCAGCAACCCAAATTGGTGACGTTTTTAATAACATAGACAAATTTAAAAATGTTGTCCAATTAAGCTCAATTCTCGTAATTACTTTTGTGCCCTTAAATGTTGTTGAATCGTCTTAAAGGGGAGATTTTTTGTTATAGTTTTTCCTTATCACCGTTTGATGCTTTAAATTACTTCTTTGTTTTGTTACTAACGAGCGACAATGTTTGGTTGTCAAGATTTTTTGGTTTTTTGTTTTCCAATACGATTGTAGGCAAATTTTATTGTTGTAATTACGCTATTGAACGAAAAGTGAAAAATATATGTTGATGATGATATGCTAAAGGGGGGTGGATACGGCTATGATTTAAAACGCTGACGCAATAGGTGTGGGCACGCGTTGGTTACAAGTGAAAAGCTGATTGTGAGATTTGGACGAGAGTAAGTTTGCGGCCATTGTAGGAGTTAAGATTTAGCGTAAGTAATTAGCTTATAAATATTAAGTTTAGGTTTAAGATGAATGTGGAAGTGATTCATGTCTTACGAATTGCCAGCTGTGTTTATATTGGTGTTTGCACGCATCGGCTGTTGCCTTTTTGCTACTAAGCTGGTGTGCAGGGCGTGACTGGATCGAAATAATGATATTTGAAATTACTGTTTTTTGCAGTAGAGAGCTGGAGTCTTAGAATTTATTGTGGCATATTATAGGTTCGAGGCGAA
Source organism: Oikopleura vanhoeffeni (assembly GCA_004367855.1). Classification (NCBI taxonomy): domain Eukaryota; kingdom Metazoa; phylum Chordata; class Appendicularia; order Copelata; family Oikopleuridae; genus Oikopleura; species Oikopleura vanhoeffeni. The sequence continues at coordinate 50,863 of SCLH01002133.1, forward strand.
GTATTTTGACAGAATCTGGCGAAGCAGCTTCGATTTGGCGATTTGATAAACTCTGCTATATGTATTGCTGGGGGAAATTGTGAAATTTTCAGGCGATGTTTGCAGAGAAAACTGTACCACAATATAACCCAGACAATTGGCATATAAAAATTTGCTGTTAAAACTGTTTGTCCAGTTTTGATTAGTCATGTCTAATAAAGTTGGCTCGATGCCAATGTCATTATCGGGACGATAAGGAATGCTCCGAAAGATATTGTATACTAGGCGAATAATATTCACGTGAAAATTATCGTGTAAATTTGGGTGCTGCATTAGTCATCGTCCAGAGGTAAATGCGGTCCGGAGTCATAAGTGATGTTGACATTTTTTTATTTTCTAATACGGAATTGGCTATGCGCTATTGGGTGCAGCAGGGCTACTGGTCTATATTGTCGGTGTGGAGCTATCACTGAACATAGTGCTGACATGTTGCTTAGTGACAGACACAATAATGATATGTGTGATTCATGCATGCCTAAGGTGATGGCTAAAATTTCTGATACAAGAAGCTTGTAAGTCGTACTTGACTGTTCTTGTAAAGGCGATAGAGCTATAAGTCAATTAGTTAGTGAGTGGCAAGATAGATTCCGAGACGGGCAAGTAAAGAATAAATAGATAAAAAACAGATGAAAAGAAAGTGAAGAAAGAAAAGAAAAAATATATGATATGTATTCGTTGAAGCGCATTATTGGTGTGCATAATTCGAATACAAGGTTATTTTTGATATAGTCACGTGCACTTTTTATTATTTTTATGCTATGGTTTGAGTGCAAACTATAACGCTTGAATTTTTGCCGGTGCTGCAGACTATTCGACTTATAATGCGAAGATTTATGCCTGGGTAGGTTGCTATAAAACTTACTTGTTTTCTTGTGTAATCGGTAGAGAATATATAGTAAGTATGTGGTGGCATCGTCGGGGGGAAGCGAGTGACGTGAATAGATTAAGTGTTCTGATATAGAGGTGGATTCGACTCGATGGGGCTGACGCTTTAATGATTTTAAGACATGTGTGATTAAAATCATTAGGGCATGATTATAGTCGCAAGTGCAGTCGAAGAATAAGGCAGATAAATACTGCGTCATAAGTTAGCGATAATTCGTTGTTGTATTGCTTGGAGATATAGGTGCTCATCTATAATAATGAGCAGCGCGAAAATATTTTTTTTTCATTTTTTATTTGGTGATAATCAGGGTCAGCTGAATATGTATTTATCTAGGATTTAATATTTATTTTTTGTTTGTTTTTGATGTTTTTTTTATTTTTATCTTCTGGCGGTAATGTAACCATGAACGAGGCCGTATTGTACGTGATCGTAGTATTATCTTTTTGGCCTACGAGACAAAGAGAAAAGTTAAGTTTTTTAGCCACCCTACGCTCAGGCATTCTGAATCGTTGCGATAATAGTAGCGATATTTCCAAATTTCAAGGTGTCATTAGCGAGTCACTGTCAAAGTAGAGCGCTGTATCACTGCTTGAGTTTTAAGATTAACGTATTAAAATGGCTAGAGTAAAGAACGAGTTGTTTTTAGATTATCTGCCGTTGGATATGGCAGGTGGTCTATATGAGTTGAAATGTTATGTGATAATCTATCAGTAATTATTTACGATGTGAAATGAAGGTCATGGGACGTAAATGAATGTAATTAATAATACATTAGCTTACCATTGCGCAATTAATAGTACTATGTATATGAAGGCAGGAGCGTAGAATTTAGGGTTGGTCTTGACGAACGTTCGCTTTTCGAGTGTCTCTAAGGGATGATATACGGTAGGGATTCCCGCCATAAATGCTATTTGAATTTTTTGAAACGACCTGCAAAGACGAAAAAGTAATTCCAAACGAAGTTGAAAGGGTTCAAATCGCGCGCCTTGATAGAGTTTGGCGATTATTTTAATGAAAATAAACAAGGTTATATTTTATCGCTACTTTTTTTTTAGTTGACTTACTCATGATTTGTTTATTTATGCAAGCTTTATCTCGCAGTAGATATGTAATTTTACAAACATAGGTCCTTATACTCAGTTTTTTAGTAAGTATTTCGTCGTGATCGCATCTTTAAAATATAATAATAATGTTCTTAACTGAATGTATAACTGTTTTTTTATGTTCTTTGTTTTGATGGAAAGCAGAGAATCATGGCTTACGTGTATTTGGATGAGGAAAGGTCGGGTGCCGTGATATTATCAAGCGCAGGACTAAACCTGATAAAGTCTATTTGAATCGAGGAATTGTATTGCAATGAGTCAAGGATAGGCCAGGTTTTTTTTATTTTCCATATTGGGTTTTATTTAAATTTAGGGGCTTAGTATTGTTAAATCAAAATAATTCGTGTTGACTTAGTAATATTCTGTAATAACTATGCTTGAGTATTCTTTAATGAGTCTATGGTAGTCTGAGACTGGCGAGTGGGGGACGGGTGGGAAGGTCGGCTATTTCTAAAGCAAGGGCGCTAATGTAATGTACTGCAAAATGTGTGTTACTATTACTGCTTAGAAGGTTAATAATCTATAAAGTGAAGTCTATCCTTTATCACAATGACTGAAAAATAAATTTTTATAAAACGAAAGCATATATACTTTTTGATCTTCAAAGTCAAGCATTAAAGTGGGCTCTCATGCCTGCAGGGGATATCGAAATCACTCTAAATGAGTAAGGGGAGTTATATAAGTTCGACATTTGTTTTCGAGGGAGGCTCTCGAATATGGTGAACAAGTCATAGATCGGTGGCAGGAGTGTCGAAATATTATTTTATTCACTCTCCTGCATAGACGATTATCACTCTTAAGCGTGTTGTCATATATTCAAATGTGTTGGCTATAAATGATACTGAGAAATATCTCAAAAATTCGATGGTAAATCACGCTTGATAATTGAAAAGTTAATATAAAGGAAGCAAAGTGTAAAGTCCGCACCTCTACAAGTATTTCGTATGCATTTTCCATTATCATAGAATCTAATCCTGGATTAAAGTACTAAGTTTAATTTGGTGCAGGTTTTGGGTTGGCCTTGCATCTACGATAGATGCAAGCAATTTGTTATAGATTGTATATGTCGTCAATGTGCTTCTGTGGTGAGTGGCAGTCTTGCCAGGTTGTTCCTAACGATTAAGNAATTTTTAGGTTCTTCATCAGTACGTTATAATAATATAATTAACGACCACAAAAAATATGCAGTCACAACATGTTCTAGAGAAAACAGAAAAGTTAACAACAAGTATTTTAACAAGTAAGTTAACAACAAGAAAAGTTAACAACAAGTATTTATTTGCAGTCACAACATGTTACATGTTCTAAAAAATACAGAAAAGTTAACAACAAATATTTTTAGACAAAATGGGCAACCTTTTTTTGCCGATAGTTATACTGTCGATAGTTAGTACTATCGGCAAAAAAAGGTATCCCCATTTTGTCTGAAAATACTTGTTGTTAACTTTTCTGTTTTCTCTAGAACATGTTGTGACTGCATATTTTTTGTGGTCGTTAATTATATTATTATAACGTACTGATGAAGAACCTAAAAATTGGAAATATATTTACATAACAATAAAAAAATATTATTATTATCACATCTCGAACAACCAAAAGTTGTAAAACAAAATTCTAATGGATGTTGATACATTTTTCGGCTGTGTTTTATAGGTGAAACCAACAGTTTCGACTTTTTCTCAGTTTTTAATACTAGATGCGACGGCTTCTAGAACCTGGTTACGGTTATCCTTTCAGCAAATTATTTGAAAATCCCGTTAATTAGACAAAGAACAACTTTTGATACCACTGTGACCTTTTCTCAAGATTTTGAGAAATGTAATACAAATTACGGGTCGGCAGAACTTGATCGGATCGGATCGAACTTGATCGAATCGTTTTTTGTTCGATCCGATCATGTTTTTGCTGACTTCCGATCTGATCCAGTTCGATCCAATAAAGTTTTTGAAATCTTCGATCCGATCAGGGTTTTGAACTTTTCGATCCGATCAGGTTTTTCAAAACGGTCTGTTCCACACATTGAAGGCAGGGGTCGGCACAATTGGATCGGATCGGAAAAATCGATCCGATTCAATTTTTCTGAGAGGGCTACCGATCCGATCCAATTTTTTCGGCGGGTCAACCGATCCGATCCAAAAAAAATTTCGAATGTGCCGACCCCTGATTGAAGGGTTTTTCTTTAATCAGATTTCGAAGCATTCGTCAAAAAACTTTCTAGAACTGAATTTCCAATAAGGCTGACAATTGGTTTCCAGCTACTTTGATTTTCAAAATTTTGGCCTCTCAGATGCCATTGCACAAGAATATTGTAGTGGTTTTCATCTCATACATCTAGTTCAATTTTAAGGATTCTTTGTGGACTATATTCGACTATATTCGTAGTACAAATTGTACTGTACTGTACACATTGTACTGTACAATTCAATTAATTGAAATCACGTAATCGTAATCGCGTTTTAAAGAGCAATTAATCGTAGGTCCGGGTACCGCAATTGAATATTTAAAGTGACATTTTTTTTCTGATCACTGCAACTATTGTTAAAGTTTAAATCGTTCACTTAATTACCTGATCAAAAATCATATTATACCTCTTAACTAGATACTAACTATGGAGTAAATGATTGTTCACGGTTGAGTTGGTGGTATTTTCAATTCTTAGTTTTTTTGCCCCCTAACCTTTTTAACGTTACATGCATTTGGATAATCTTAATACTGCGAACTAGTATAATTTGCATAATACGGATGGGTTGAATTAATTTCATCACAATATTGATAGGAATATATGGCAGAAATTTTACCAAAAAATAAAATGCAGTCTCGGCCTTACATTAGGGTATCATTTACTTTTGTAAGATCTAAATTTTCACTGGAACTCTCTTTAAAAAACTTGGACCCGAGCATCGATGAAAAATTTTACCGTTTTATTGCGCTTTCATTTTCATAAACTTTCAACAGAAGATTAAAAAAAAACCATATGGTTTCAAGGTCTTGGACTGCACTTAAAACTTTTTTCTTTGTAAATCAAATATTAAAATTTGGGGCAAGTTCACGTAATAGTGTATTTTTTGCGTCCTTTGGATGTGGTGTTTTGCAGCTAAAATTAAAGTTATAGAAAATGGCAAAATATTAACAATTATTACGTGCACTTTTTGTTGCTGTGAGAATCTCATGGCCAATCACGATGCGCGGTCCCATATCCGTTTATTTTGAAGAAAATTAAATTTGGAAGCTAGTAGAATTCACTTAGTGTGAGTGAAAGTCTCAGCTATTGATCTCCCTGTTTAAAATTCTATGGGTTCGATTATAGAAAGAAATTCTTAGAGACTTGGATTTATGATATTGATATTTCAAACGCTTGGCCTAGGTCACTCCCGATTGTTTTTAATTTCACTCGTGGTGGCTGCTGAAGCTTTGATATGAAAAAAAAAATTAGCAACATTTCTGATTTGCGGCTTTTCCAAGGCCCTAAATTTTAATTTGTACGAAAAATCGTTTGCCGTCACTGTATCTTATAAAAAGCGTAAACATTTTATTTATTACAAATTTTTTATAAACCACATTTTCTGGTTTGACCTTGACGGTAATTTGGAATCAGCTTTCAAGTCTTTGATAGCCTGCATCCTTTGACAGAATTAATTTATTACAACCTTTACCTGCACGAGCGTGTGCAAATCACAGGACCACAAACGATAGTGGGAACGTTGTAATTTTGGCCCAGACGGAATATCCGACAGGACTCCCCAAGTTCCTCTTATTTCCCTAATTTCATTTTCGTTGCCGGCAACACTGGTGGTTGAAAAAAATTATCATTTTTGATCTCCGGTGATTATTTCGGACAAATTGGACTCTTTAATATTATTATAGGGATAGTTTTCTAATCAAAAAATGTTTAGCGAAAATGGTTAGCGCAATACATTTGGTATCCTGAACCACACCTCGTGCGGTTTTTAAGGGGTAAAATCTCGTTCGGTGAGGGGTTAACATATTACAAGTACATTTTATTATGGTTTTAGTACCTCGGATAATCGCTTATTACACTTTTTGTTATTTCCGGGCCTACAACTTAAACACACTTGTTTTGCTAATAGGCCCGGTTATTATTAAGCAAAGTGTGTACGGGATATAGTTGCGCAAACTGATCGACGGCCTCTTTCGATGCGACCGCAAAAAAACTTTCTATTTCTACTACTCGGAATCTTTTTGGTTTTTTGAGGCCATAAATATATATTATTTTTTTTATGTCTTCATAGATAGGACTTTTTATTTGACGTTTCGACATTACAGCCCATTTTCGTGTGAGCAGCAGAGAAAAGAGATTCAGCGAAACTCGTAGCGAAAAAACGTGGGTCAGCAAATCTAGCATTAGATATTCGCGATGAGTTCGTTTCTTCGCTTCACACTTGAAAATGGCTGTTGTTGAAACGGTAAATAAAATCCGATCTATGATAGAATAAAAAAGTATACTCTAGAATTTCGGATGCCGTTCGCAATATCATCTGTGCAGTCTTTTTTATCGATGCAAAAATTAATTCTACCATACTAAGTCGCTATATCTTGGCGCACTGTGAATTGTTGTTTTTCCGTTTGCGGTCATAAGAAATTCGCCTATTTGGGGCGAGTCCAGTATTTCATACGTTTAGTAGACATTCTAATGCGCGTGTCTTCTTTCCATTTGAAATCTCTATTGCTTTTTGGTTTCTTTAATGCTTTTGAAGGGGGTTCTATGGCAGCCCAGTTCCGTCTTTTTGTACTGAAATTTATTTTGACTGGATTTTAGATTTTTGATCTCCACGTCAGATGCTTTAATTTTGATGAAGATAAATTTGACACAATATTAAAGGGTCTGGAATTTTTTTCATAAAATTTGCAACAAGCTGCTTATTTTGGGAGTATATAGGTATCTGATAGGCAAGTCGCTAAATCTTTTGAACTAAAGGAGCTAGAGGTCTGATTTTTTGAATGTTTTAAAACTCAACCGTCGGGCTCCTTTTTTTGTCATATAACTCAAAAAGTGTTAAAATTACGCAAATTTTCGGAAAAAATATTAAAATTTTTTCTGAGTGTCGAAAATAAGAAAACTCTTTTTCTTGCCTTAGCCCCGCTCGGAACGGTTAATATCTTGGTGATAGTTTTAATTAACCGCTTTCCAAACAGCATTTAACTTACGATGCGGGTTTGGTCGGTAAAAAAAAACTGATTGGACGACTGGATGTCAAAATATTTTTCAACATCGGTCCTCTGGGAGTTAAAAAATGAAAGGTTCGTTAATCAGGCACAACTTGTGTTCAACATTATTTACGAAAGCATATTGCTGCACGGAACAAATTGTGTGCCATGCGCTTCGGATGAAACAAAATTCAACTCTCCGTGCCAAATAGCAAAACAGTCGACTTTTTCGCCAGCTTTGATCCTTTTTAGTGAGAAATTTGAAAGAAAGCGAACACGTTTTTTGCCGGCCTTTTGAATTCGCAGATAATGTCAAATTTTTGACCATTCTTTCCTGCAGTAGGCGAAAAAAAAAATACCAGCTTTGTTCAGAATTTTTTTGCTCCTCGGTAACCTCATTTACGGTTGGTTCAATGTATTTCTTAAAAAATATGAGTTCAAAACGTCTTCCAGCGAGATTAGACAAACTTATCCAGAATGTTTTTTATGCACTTCCCTATGTCTATTCCGGCGGGAGAGAGAAATAGCCATTCAAAATCCATTTTGCTCTTAGGAACCCCCTTAGTTTAGAACAGTTCTGAGGTATATTTTTGAATGACGTCGGGTTCATAACCCGTTACGTTCATGACCAACGTGTGGTCGCTGATAACAATGAGAAAGACATCAAACAATACTTTTATTCTCGCGCGCCATTTTCAGCTTGATTTTCTTCTACATCCGGCAACATATCCAGAATTATAAAATATCGTTTCTATGGCTGTCGACACCTTAGTCGATATCAAACGCGGAACAGAGAAAACCGATAGAAAGAAAATGAAGGTACGCCATAATTGATTATTTTGATCTTTAATTTACAAACAAGGTCGAAAAGTGTTTTCGAATCTTAAAGATGGTCAGTGTTTCAAGGCCAGGCGTTTTACATTTGAATGATTTTCAAAGCTATTGGCGCACGTCCATCATTGGAAATTTTGATTTTAACTTAATTCTCATTCGGTCGCCCGCCCACTCCCCAGGCTCGTGATTGGCCGCCCCACCCAGAAAAAGTTCAATACTGCCTTTAGTGTAAACTTTTTGCTGTTATTATGTATTGCCCACAGATTTACGCAATACAGCCTGCCTTCGGCAGGGCCTTGTATTGCATATTAAATTGTTTTCTGACACAAATCTTGTCCTAATTTAATCTGTGTACTAAGCATTCGTGAACAAACCCGGACCTTGAAAAAGTGTCCAACGACACCCACAACATTTTTCACATACGTGGAACTCATTATATTGAAAAAAATATATTTCACACGTGAAAAAAATCTGAGTACCGGCCCAGGTACTACCGGGGTTAATTTTAAGAAAGCTGAAAATAACATAATTGATACTTATAATAATCGTCTTTATTTACAGATGCTTATAATTCAATTATCGCAGGACGAACACTTGTTCTGATCAATCTTGGAAAAATTGATTTTTTTACTTATATTTACGTAACGATGCCTAAATGTGTTTGTCACAGCACGTTTTTGAATCCGCGCCTCTGATTGGCTTGCCTTAGTTAAGCGATGAGTGTGGAGGCGCGCAAAAGTGCATAGTCGGGACAGAAGATATAGGGATCGATATATCAATTTGAAGTTATGGTCAAACGATTTTCGAAATTACAAATTTTGAAGCATTGTCAAAATTCCTAATTAAATAATTCAAATTAAATAAAATAAATAATTTAATTTAAAATAAATAATTTAATTTAAAATAAATAATTTTATTTAAATTGTAACATTTGGGTTTCATCTTTGATTATCACAAAATGATTGACAGATGAAATGAATAAAATCATCAAACAATTATATTTCAATTAGAAAGATGAAACTAAAACATTATAAACTGACAAGGAATTCCAGCATTGCGACAATATAATTAATTTAAAAAATCGTTTAACCATAATTTCAGATAAATATACGTTAATATAACTAAAAACATAAATGTTCTAAAATTGATCAGAAGAAATGTTCGTTCTGCGATAATTGAATTTTAAGCATCTGTAAATGAAGAAAATTATGAAAAGTTCCATGAACTCGATGATTGTACCATTATTCCAAATTATGAAAAACTGATTAATTATTCCTACATTGTCAATGTAAGATTGATCAGGAAACAATGTTTTTTTGCGATAATATTATTATAAACATTTACAAACAAAGTTAATAATGGTACAGCTTCCAATTAGTTTATAAATGTAAAATGATAAAGTTTTTTATAGTGCATCGATGAAAACATTTGATGGTTCAAACAAAAATTATTCAAAAAAAAAAGTTTTTTATGTGTCTGACACATGATGTGTTAATAATTTCGTTTTCATATTCATTCACAGATTCACGACAGAGAAATGAATTTTTTCGTGTGTGAAATAAATAAAATTTTCGATTATTACAAAATAATGCGCAGAAAAAATTAAAAAAATTTATAAGACAATTTTATTATAATTAGAAAAGATGATGCGAGAACCGAGTAATTAGTGTTCCATTTAGACGGAAAATCTAAACATATTTAAATTACAATTTGTTACATCTATAAGAAAAGACATTGTTTTTTAAATCAATAAAATTAAAAAAACATGTCTGCAATAAAAAAGAGTGGCCTTCTATAGTGCCACCTAAACGATTAAAGCTGAGAAATTTATATATCCCTTTAACACCTTTTGCTTAATCTGAGAGATGTGGGCTAAAAAGCGGCTTCATGAGTGGCTAGGAGGGGTCTTAGGAGTGTCAGGATTGACTCCCTCAACCCACATCTCTCAGATTAAGCAAAAGATGTTAAAGGGATATACGTTAACCAGGGTTCTGTGATGTTCGGTTATTTCGGCGCAGCGAGGATGGACACTGAAGTAAAATATCTGTTCGCAAAAAATCAAGCAGATTCGATAAAACCAAAAACTCTAAATATTTTTTAATATACTACTGTACGAAATTAAGCTAAAATGACGAAATCAACAATCCTCCGCAATATTTTTTATTTTTGATAGATTTTCAATTTTTGAAACTCACAAATTCCTGTTTAGAATAAGATTTCATTTTTAAATTGGTGTTCATTTCAAAAATTGTATTTTCGAATAAAATTTCAACTTTTTGAACAAATTTTTAATTGTTTGAACCAAATTTAATTTTTTTAAACAAAGTTTTTCAGTTTTTGATTTTCTTGAAGTTTTTATTTTTTGAGGAAAATCTTAATTTAGAGAAATTTTTAATTTGAAAAATTACAGAATGTCAAGTTTTTGCTTTCGTTTTTGTTTTTTGCATAATTTGCTATCCGCCAATCAAAACGATTTAATCTGGCGAAAACGTAGGTGCTTGCCAAATTTGAACGATTTGATTGGCGCGCCATGGCGGATAGTAAATTATAAAAAAAAAAAACGGAAGCAAAAAACGTGACATGCTGTAATTTCTAATCGTTTCTTGGAAAATTCCAACCGTGGACAGCCTAAATCTAAATTAAAACTTGCACTAGAATTATGATTTGATTGGGGAGTAATCAAAGTTTATTTGATCATTTACAGTATTTCCTAACTGTCAGAGACGCTTTCTATACAAAATCTAATTGATATCACGTAACTTCATGATCAATCGTGCACAGATCCGGTCTACAATAAACATATATTCAAGTATGACACGACGATGTATACTGTTGTATGAAAATAATTTATTACTTTATTCAAAATCGGATGAGACGAATAAAAGTATCTCAAACTTGCTCCACTGTGTTTTTACACACAGAGATCAACGGAACCGAGCCAACTTCTTGAAAAAAAAATTCGTATGAAAAATTTGTTTTCAATAAGTTGGTTTGGGTCCGTTCTGATGTTTCACTTATGATACCTCTCATTGGCCGATTTACACTCCACTTTAAAAATTATCAGATTTCTCATTTTTAATAGTAGTTGTCTTGAAAAGTACAGCATGAGAGTTCAGAATACTTCATGTACAGGGTGTAAGATTTTTCCCTTCTTTTTTTCAAACTGGTTATACTTGATTTCCGCCGTTTTGATTGGTTGAATCTGAGAAAACCTACGTCTTTCTCAGATACACTATACTGTATAGTTAATATTTGAATAAAAAATAATTTTTCTGAAGTGAGTTTTTATGAAAGATTTTATTAGAAAGATTTTAAAAGTCTCAAAACATCAATTAATATAAAGAAATTTGAGCAAAAGTTTACGTTAGCCAAGAAAATATTTATTTTCGGACTTCGATAATTCTAGAAATTTTGAAATGATAATTAAAAATTGCAGATATTTTAACTGAAGTCTTTTTTTTGAATTTCTTCTCTATACTGATAGAAAATGTTAGCAAAAGTGATTTGGACAAATGAGTCCGAAATGATTATTTTTCAGTTGAAAATAATGATTAACTACCAAAATTCTCTAGAAAACTTATGAATGAGAATCACATTATGAGATAATAGTAGTTGGTAAAATAGTATATCAGTTCTCGGCAGAGCCAGCCGGCAGCTGGGATAAGAATGTCTTAAACAAGAGTTGTTTTTTCAATAGAGCCACTTTTTAATGATCATAACGAGCAACCCGTTGTCCATACAAAAGTTTTTTTGTTACATTTAATTCGCATTAAAAAATATGCATAATTTTTATAACCTTATTTGATATTTGGTTAACGTAGAACATAACCCAGTTAAGTAATTTCTGTACACGTTTGACAGAGCACGAAATCGATGTGAACCAATTAAACCATATGCGGTAAAACTTTTTTCTAATTTGAAACTGTTAGACTGTCGTTCACGTGGGTTGTTTCGTTACTGTTTTTACACTTACTTGAGTTGGGTGTGTTCTTTATCACCTTTTACTTTGATTGATATTGAAGACGATTTGAAATTAAAATTCAAAAATAAAAAATCGGTTTTAATGTTGTTCAAGTATCTTGTAGAGAATTTTTTTCTGGTCTTTTATAGACTGTTTTTTCTGTTTTGTTTATGTAATAATTTCAAATAAAAAATCGGAGTTTTAAGGTCAAGTTTTTGTGATTTCACCAGGTCGATATGTTAATCCGTTCTAGCAAGCCGTATGACTGCCTAGAAGGCTGAATTGTATTTTGGCCGTGTAATTAAGCGTTCTTTCGGTTACCGTTTTTTTTTTGATTAAGGGTCTGCGACTAATATTTGATCTTCTAGACCGGTAAAGTTCAAGGTCAAGTTCATCGATTAGTACTTGAAGTATCCTCAAAAGAATCGAAAGGGTCGACTTTCGATGAACGTATTAGCAACTATGGGTCAATAATGTACTGAAAGGTCGCTAGAGACCAAAAACTGGCAAAAAAGGCCATTGACCAGTGTTTTGATTTCTCTAGCGACCTTTCAGTACATTATTAACCCATAGTTGCTAATACGTTCATCGAAGTCGACCCTTCATTCTTTTGGGGGGTATTCAAGTCTTTACGATGAACTTGAGATTTACCTTGAACTTTGACGCGGTCAAATATTGGTCGCCGACCCTCAATCAAAAACACTGGTAACCGAAACGCTTAATTTTCACTGGCCACAAATCAGCCTTCTAGCACTCAATACGGCTTCGCTAAACGGATCAATACTACTATGTAAAATCACGAAATTGACGCTTAAATCGATTTATTTTTATAAATTTTACATAAAAAAATCCCTACGTCTTATAACTTTTGTAAACCACGAGATATGAAAATTTTTCGGACATTCACCTAAAGAAACTATTAAAAAGCTGAGAACAAACAACATATTGGGCACAGAATACACACCGAGAAGGTTCTGGTTATGTATTATGAACCCTACAATTTGAGTTCTAAGATCCGAGTACCTCATGAGAAATTACCATGCCATATCATATATGCTAGGCCGATATGAGAAAAATAATATCTTTGGTTTATTCAATTGCTATTATTTTTACGAGATCATGGTCACTGACAAAGTGGGTAATATAATTTTCTCACAGAGATTGCTCGACTGCGGTCATTGAAAGGTATTATTTTTCTTTCAGACTAAGCTAAGATAGAATATTCTCGGAATACCGCATCTGTTACTCATTGGGCAAATTGACTAGAGTACGCAACAATATACGGCACATAGAATCTTAGAATACCAGAAGTCCACTTGTTTAAAATGTCGGTCGCAGTATATACAGAGGTCATATTTTAAATATATCATTAAGTCTTTCAATAACACCGTAATGTCTACAGCTTAAAATAAGAAACCATCGTATATCAGAACTCCACTTTGTCTACCAATTTTCAAAGGTCATCAACATACTTTTTATAAAACAATAATCACACCTCGACAATATAAGGAGTTTTCAATATGTATCGTTATATTTTGTACCGAGGGTTACAAACCACCTTTTTGATAACGTTTTTTTTTGACTCATTGCGGAGTAGATTTCACATTTGTACTGGTACCGACCAAATTATGGTGCTACATCTCGCATGTCCTCCTATCGGATATGCCTTTAAGCTTAGTCCAACCCAATAAAACTCTCTGATCATTACCGATGTAAAGTACGAAGTCGTTGAAGTAAGGAGCTCGCGCGGAAAATGCTCTTATGTATTCGGGTGTTGCTCGGTCAGGGACTGGGCTCTTCTGGTGGAACTGTGCCTGACTCGACTGGTGGGGATTTATTCCATACTTTAAGTAGTGTGGTGGCCTGCAGTCGAGGAGTACGGTGGTAAGCTAACACCAGCTAGTGTGCAGTCTAACGACCATGTAAATGTGGAAACTTGGGTTCTATGGCCCTTTTCTCACCTTACATCCAATCCTCGGAGTTTGAGTTTCATAATTGGTATGTATTCATATTATTAATTTAAGTCATATGTATGGTCAATACGGCCGGCAAGCGCGAGTGTTCGCTATCTCCCTTAGATAATTTTTATTTTGAATGAAAAAATATGGTTACAGTATCGTGTTTTTGCTATATGAAAAATAATTATCCTTCACAGTAGAATACGATTATTATAATTAGTACCACTTTTCAACATCGAGGTTATCCGTTGTTCGGTTCTATTCTGTCCGGTTATTTTACTGTCTTTCAGTATTCGCCGTCTTATCTTTTCTTCACTTGTTTCCATATATTTGTTGACAATGCTCAACGTTATGTTTTTCCTTTCATGTAATGAACAAACCATATTAAATAATACTATAAAACGAAGATTTTATATAAGAAAATATGGCGTAGGGATCATTAATAGTACCTCTTCTCTGGTTTTTATAAGATACGTCACCAAAATAGCGTTAATCTTGCTCGTTCTTTCCTTTTCTGTGTTTTTATTGCACACCGAAAGGTAGTTACTAGGAAGTAAGTATGGCTCCTATAAGGCGAACCTAAAAAAGTAAAATTAGATGGCTAGAAATATGGTACTATAAAGTCATGTGAGGTTTTGAGTACTTTTTTATTCTGAGAAATTTTATCTCAATGAATAACGATAACTCTTGCATTTACTTTCTACATTTTCATTTATCTTTTTAAACGGGAAAGGAAAAATTAAAAGCTGAAATCATGGAGTTATATCATAATAAAAACAAAAGTTTGTGTGATCACCAGTCAATCAAAAATTAGCAGGTTGCTTTTTTATTTTAAATAGAGCTTGTGCCCTCTGGTGAATACAGAGTATAAGGTATCCCAGAGCCCGTCTCTTCTTTTTTTCTGTTTCTTAATTTTTGTTTTTTTCGTTTATTTTGTTTTTTGCAATTAATATTTTTTAATGTGTGTCTTACGCCTCTAATCTTCCTATTCTCAAGAATACCACGAGGAATTACGAGGGGATTGCATTTTACACACGAAATTTTTGACATTATATTGAACTCTTCAACAAGCCCACTTGCTTGTATAAAGTGATTTTATAATAAGGGAACAAGATTAAAAGCAAAGCTGTGGCGCGCGCATACTGTTGGCAGATTGACTCGAAAAGTTTTTTTGTTGACAATTGTTGGTAGGTTGTACCTTCAGAGCTCTCCTATCTGCCACAATGTTGCAGTTCGTACGTTAGAATAATTTTTCTGAAATATAGGTGCGACAAACCATTGCCTAATTGTCGTTTCCTTTCAGGCTTAATTTCTCATTTCCTATATATTATTTCGTTTTCAACACATCCTGCTTAATAGTTTTTTTGTTTAATTATTCGTGCGCCTCTCTAATGACGATTGACGATGAATTCACTTTGATATTTCTTTTTTTCCATGGTTTCATAGCCTCCTCAATTTGATGCTCTTTGTTCAGTTAAGACGTTTTTTTCTCACTGAGTTGGTGCCTAGCATTGTCACGTCTATATAGTGAGCAACCCCGTTTGTGACAGTTGTACATCTGTTAGTGCTCTATGTAATAATTCCCATATGTTTTCACATTATTATGACCGTTGATGATTGCTGTTTTTGCGTATAGAAAGCCAAGACCATTTCTTGGTCTTCTTGGCATCCTGTGTTAGGGGTCCTTTGGTTAAATACGCAGAACTTTTTGCGGTCACGTAACACAATGCAATCAACCCATTTTTGTTTTTGGTGTTTTTAAGTTCTTTGTCGCTTCTTCCGCAGAGCCTAGGGTACCACCAGGATGGTAATTTATATTATTTGGGTTACAACTGTTTATTGGTTAGATTTCATTTCATAACGATGTATTCCTCGACCTCATCTGGTCTTGTTATTATTAAATTCATCGATTGCCTTCTTTGTCCGTCTTCCCAATTTGGTGTATCTGTAGAAACATTTTGCGCCGGGACGATTCCATTTTGTCGTCGGCGTTCCTGTACATAAAAATACTTAGATTAATAATTCCATTGTATTAATTTTGCAACATTATATCGGAAAAAAAAAATTTATTGAAATTCTCAGTGATCTAATGCAACAAAATTTAATGACCAAAAAGTTATTACTATAATACTGCCACGTTAAAAAAAAAGAGTACAGCTGGCGGTTAAAGGTAAAAAATAAAACTTTGAAAAATAAAAAAAATTTTTGACATCGAATGCAAACACTAAAATTAGCTACTTATCACTTATGAAGTCTCGAGAATATCACCGTTCACAAGTGAAAAAATGCCAGTTCCGATCGGTTACCTTAAGGGATTATCTATTTAAGTTTAAACCATTGTTTGGAGAGATCTTTTTGCCTCCGTCGCATAGCGGCTGGCCTCACCTCTCCTCAGTAAAACGTTCGGTCCGAGCTTTAAAAAATACGGTTATTTACCCTGGGCAATCTTGGAGACCTTTTCGGCACCTCAATACGAAATGTTGCTTAACGGCACTTTCGGGCGCTCATTCATACACAACATCAAAGGTAAACAAACCGGTTTCATCCGAGACTATTAAAATTATGAGGTTTTCTTTCAGCTCTTATTTGTGCCTTCTTCGTTTGCAACATCTTGTCAGATCTACGGTGTCTTTTTATCACTCCTCAGTAACCAACCTTTCCTTCGTAAAAACAAGTATTACTAGGGTACAAGTTCACATAATAATGTTGTTTCACTAAATTTTTCAATCGAGATTGAATTTGTATCATACGATTTTTCTATGAGATTAAAAATATTCCATTTTAAGTGTAATCATAGGGTCTTTTCCTTATGTTCACGAAAATTTTAAAACTAGTCAGTTTAAAATGTTCAGGAAACAGTGTGCACATGATAAATGGTTATTTTTTGCCGCGTTTCACGCAAAGGCGTTAAATTACAGTGTTTTATTCGTTACACTTTTTTACTTAATTATATTTTCTTTCAACACAAGAATCCGACAGGGTTATGCAAAGTTTTAACATATCTCAAAATATCGAGGGAATCTTCATGTCGTTTTAAAATATTCCTTCATTTACTATTACTGGTTTTTTGTCGATGTAGATTTTTAATAAAACTCGTGAATGTTGATAGTACTCTAATTTTTATTTTATTTGTTCGACACCAAATGTATTTTTGTCAGTTAAATAATCTGTTTCTATGACAGCTGTATTTTTAATCATGTCTTGAAAACTGATCGAAGAGTTTTTTTTTAACGTCTTCGGACTTTGTAGTCTGTTTGGGTCCAGAGTATACTCCCAATTTACCTATGGGTCAACATTTCCATTATCAGTCGATCCGGCCACCTTAGCAGGAATCTCTTTCAGGTCTATTTGTTCTCCATAGAATCTTTGTCTCCAATGGTTTTTGTAGTCCGTAACGATGGACGGAAAAATTGTGGTTGCCGGACATTTAACTATTGGTGTAAATGTAATTCGCCAATTGGGGTTTTTTTTTTTTTTTAAACCATTCATTTTAAGTTCTTCATAGCCGTCAATTTTCGCTTCGCCGTCTGTACTTTTTGGCGTGGTCCCGTCGTAAAGTACGTGATAGCTGTGGTTAATAATAAAACCTGGAAAAATATTCCAGTAGATCGTTTAGTTTCCGGGTAACAATTCTTCGTCTTCAGCTTGTCTTTTCTTTTCTGCTTTTCGTCTTCTGGCTCTTCTGTTTCTTTTTTTGACTTTTTGTAAGTACTCTTCTTTATCCGGTGTCGTCTTGTGTTCCCTCTGGGATTTCCCTGTTATTGTTTTTGGGCCGAGGGTTCAATGTACGATTTCCTCCATGTTTTTTGTTGCCTTAGTTCTTTCGATCCTAAATAAGATCCAATAAGGGGTTAAATTGAGTTTAAACCAATGCTTCGTTAACTTTCGTGAAGTGTTAAATTTAACTTATTCAATTTATCGTCGGCCGTTTCTTGATACTTTATTAATAAATTGGAAACGCATATATACATTTTTACGGTTTCTTTCTAATTTTTAAAATGTATAATCAAATGTCTATTAAGAAAACCCCTAAATTGATCACGTTATTGTTAACCATTATCTCATTTGTAAGAAATTTAAAAATTCCTTTCTAGTCTCATTTAATCATGCGGGCTTCATTTTCCCCGCGGTCCAAAGTGACTTTTGAGGCGTTTTTTTTTCCAACGCAATCAGTGAATTGGCAACCTTGGACAGTTTTAATGAAGTCGGCGAGAATCTTGAAAATTTGCGCGTTCAAAACCCGGACGTTTGGAACACCGTGGGTTTCCAGGAAATATTTCTCAAATATATAATATAATCTATAATATATACATAATATATATAATCTTATTTTTTGATTATTATGGCTGTAATGAAACGATCTAACCAAATTATTTGCGTTTTTTGTACTCTTTAAGCGCCTCGTATACCATTTGTAGTTTTAAAAATATACATTATCAAAAAATCTCATTTCATAAGAAAAAAAAATGTTTTGAGAGGTCAGGGAATTCGAACCCGGTAACGAGGACGTTCGTCGAGTCTCGCTAAGCGGCACTTTCGCCAACTGCTTCATATAATTTCTAGAATATGTTGGGTTTGGCTTCGAAACCTTTCGAGCCAACCACCTCTCTTCGATTTTGATGGTTTTAAGTCAATTATTTCTATTTACCATTCGTCTCCCAGAAAATTTATCGTAAAAAAAAACGAAAAATAAAATTTTAATTTTTTTTTCTCTATCAAATTTGTTGAAAAGCTATTGAATACAGGTTTATTTTTTCGCCTATTCGTTAGACATGGATGAAATATGATTTTTTTTTAAAGATCGGGTGGCCCAGATTTTGGTCAACCGCTGAGGTACGACGCTCACTGTTCTTATTAACTTCCTGAGTATGTGGGTTAACACCATTTCCAGATTTTTTTAAAAAATATGTTTTCCAGTCAATTCAATCATGAGGCTTCATTTCTGGGGTCAAAGTGATTTTAACATTTTATTTTTTCAACCAATCAGCGATAGGTTTGCTGAACGTATATGAGTTGCTCCTCTACGCTTTTGTTAAAAATTTACTTGAAATTAAAAATGAACCTTTCTGATATTTAACAGGATTGTTAGTTATTTCCTTAGTTATTACATAAATCATTGCATTTAATAAATTTGAGTTTTGTCACTCTATACAGGTGCTACAACCACGTGATCAAATGATCTACAAGTAAATTTTAAATTTCGAATTCTTGAGCACGGGAATTTATTTAACGTTCTAAATAAGCTGCTAAAAAATAAGTAACATTGAAAAAAAAAAGATGTACATTAGGTTTTTTTTTCTGAAAACGAAAACCGATTTTGGAGTACCTTTAAAAAATTTTTTATTTCAATGTTTTCGCGAAAAAAAATTTTAGTTTTTCCCAGGCAAATTCTATATTTTTAGAACAAATATGGCGTAAACGTGTACAAGGAACATCTGGTAAATATGTTCTCTGCTAACCTGCATCAATATTTTCTTGAATGACAATGTAAAGTCATTCCTTTTTGAGAAAAACGCCATTTTTGGACACTTAGGAGTTAAAATGTGGAAAAAGTCTATATGGAGCTTTTTTTCTTAACTTTATAATCCTTCATTTTAATTTAATTTCCTATGCTGTAAAATCCTACCGAACAATTTTTAGAATTCAGAATTTTTTGATATAGTTTTTGTCCATTCATAAAATTCCAAACTATGCCTATATTTGGCTTTTCGAAACACGCCTATCTTTTGCCTAGGAAGTTTTGAAAATAAACCCCTATCTTTTTGCCTTACGTCCTTCCGCGCGTCTATCCGCCGGAAAAGTTTTTTCCGTTCAAAAACCTTCAACCTATTAGCCGATTTCACCTATTCCGCCCTCACACTATCGCCGGACCCTTGCTGTAATTGCTAGAATTTATTGGTACTCAGAAACCTGCCAAATAGAGGCCTTACGGCGAATAGGTCATATCACTAGCACTTTTGAGCAACGAAGTTTATATTGCGATTTGTGACGCTGTCAAAATTGGACAGTATTGAATTACACCCGAAACATATTTATGATTGCGGCTTCAATCAAAGAATTTGAAAAATGGAAACTTGGAAGATGAAATTCACAAATGCATTTTCTAGAAACTGGTTTACAATTTCAAACAGATGTCAAACAACGATTTTATATCAAATACAAGCTATTCATAAATTTTCTAAAATCATTCGCATTCCCATTGCGCCTTATTTTTAAATAAGTTTGACCATAATTTAAACTTTTTAAAACATCATTAATTATTAGCACCTCGCTCCACTATATTCTTGTACATTAATTCATGAATAAAGACCCGCTCAATTGTTTTCCCTAAAGCAATTTATTCGTATTATTAAACTCGTAGACTCGATTTCCGGCAAGTAGTGACCATTCACCATTAAATCGCATTTACGACGCTTAAACATTAATGACAAGACCCAGTTAAAGTTACGATAACTTAAAGATGAAATGACGTTTGTGCGTTTTTTTTTATTGAAAATTTTTACTGTTATTACAGTTACTTATTTTTTTTGCAAAAATTTTTTTCAAATCACAAACATTAAACCTTTCATCGTGATCAGAAAAAAAAATTCTAAGACTTTTTTTTCCCAATAGGGCTAAGCCAACAAAGGTAAACACACAAATAAAACCGGTGTTTTTTGACACCTTAGGAGTTAAATGAAAAAGTCTTATATTGAAAAACTTTTTCTTCCCTGAGTGGATTACCTATCCAGGTATTTTTAACATGATATGGAAAACTTTCATTTTTTGACTTGGATTCGAAGTGAACAGTGAATGAAAAGCTTCGAGAATCAAGTTCGTCTGGTCGGAACCAAAAGTACCAACCCCCCCACCAAATTGAAGCTGAGATTTCACTGAATCAAAAAGTTGGCTTACAGCTTAATAAAAATATTGAAACCAATCAGCGGTCAAATTCCGATAATTAGGGTTTAACCATTTTTTGCTTGGAAAATAACTTGAAATTCTAGAATTCGATTAAGAACAATTTTCGGATAATTTTTAATTTCATGCATCCGTTTTTGGCGGGGTCATATTTACCAATAAAAATGTTTATTATCAAGGTAGCAATACGCGGTTTTTATGCGGGTTAAAGCTAAAAAATATTTGAATTTTGAAAATTTTAGATTTTTGTTTAGATGTTTTGAAAAAAATGATTGCCACCATGAGAATTCCTTGGGGCAACTTTAGTCCATAACCGATATTAATGTATAATAGCATTAATTTCTATAAAGGCTCAAAAAATTACGACGCCCATCCACCGATTAATGTCATTTTGACAAACATATTTTTCAGAATAATTCAGCAGATAAAACCAAGATTTGAACAATATTCGATTAATCTGTTAGAACATATTATAGATTTAAAATATTATTTAGTTCCTGGTGAAGAAAATTCGAAAACGTTTAGTACGAAACAAATCAATTTTAAGCATATAGTTTTCCCATTATGAAAATTTAAGTAGCCCATTATTTTGTTCCCAGGCTGCATTCACCTGTGCGTCCTTTCATATTGATGCATATTTGAAAAGGCAATATCTTCAATCTTGAAAATGCTTTCATTTAAATTAACGCGAAAACGTGGAATGAATATTGGCTTAAGAATTTTAATTTCATATTTGAGCCTAAAAGTCTCCTTGTTTAGCGCATAAGGTTATTAATAATTTAGGGTCGTACAATTTAATTGTAAAATTTTTCTAAGTCAGTGATTCCAGAAATAACTTACAACACCGCATTTTTGTCAGTAGGATTTCACCCCTAATGTACCGTGCAGCTAATGCACTTTCGGCAGTTGCCAAAAAAAAGACATTTTAACTGCCCTTCAAAAAGTCGGACTTATTTGATACTGACATGTTTATATAATTAACCGGCCTATCAAAGTTTTTTTGTTGAAATGTTCGTCCTACAAATCTTGCGGCCAGCTCGCCTTAGTGGTTTGGTGGCATTTGTTCGGCCAAACGTTGTGCACTACCGCCAACGTGGTTTCCCTTAATGCACCAAACCTCCGCGGCGTTAACCTCGGTTCCTACCCAACTGCAATTAAAAATTATTTTCCTTTTTTATTGCTTAAAAATTCAAAAACCTTATCAGTGAACTTTCAGAATTCAGAGATCAGCTAGAAGGACTCGCCGCCATTAGAAAAAAATCAATAATTAGGTATATGGTTTTTTACTACGCAATATGCACGATTTTAGCTAAAAATGATAACCTGTTCTCATATCCCCGAAAAGTGCCCAATTCGCACGATTTTGCCAAAAATCGCCGGATTTTTTCTGAAGATTAATTCTTAAATTTAACTTTCCCCTGCTCATTCGACCCTAAATCCCCAAATTGCAATGCTAAATCGACATTGAGGGGGTAGTCGAGGCAAACTTTGAAATGCGTTTCAAAAAAAATAGCTCCAAAAAAATTTTGCATATCTTTTCGATTTTATAACCATAATTTAAAAATAGTGCATTGGTTGGATAATATTTGATTTCCTCCTGATTTTTATTCGAAAATTTTTAACATTTCAAATTCGGTCTCCTATACGTCCATAGGCTATGAATCCTTTTAATTTATTTTCCTCGTATAATTAAATCATTTTCTTTGAAATTCATGTTCTATCGATTATCAATTGGCTTTATTTAAAAGAACTAGTACAAATAAAAATAGTTGAATCAACTTCAATAGAAAAAATGTGTGATTTTTCCACTTTCGCCCGAAATTAAAACAAGAATTTCAGAACAGTCATTTTCCTAACGGCTCATTATTTGTTTGGAAGTTTTTCCGGAGAATTTTAGGATGAACTATTCTGAAAAGTACCCCCAGTACTTCAAATAACGAAATGGTCGAACCAACTTCAAACCATATATATTTATAGCTAAAATAAAATTATGAATTAAACGACTTAAATTGATTTAGGCTTTATTTTTTCAACTTTTTGTTGTTGCCTTATTTTTTTGTTCAAATTTGGCCTCAGATAATCTTTTATAATTAATAATATTATTTTTCTTACAAGCGGTCAATCTCATTTTTGAGTTCCAATAATTTTTCTCTTTTCACGAACATGTAAGAGATCATTTTAAATTTCAAAATTGCATCCATCAACGCGATGTCAGAAACGATTCAAGAAAATTGGTGTGATTTGATTGGTCCACTAATCTTTATTTACGTTAAGTTATGGGCGATTATACAAAGCAGGAGAAGTAATAAATCTTTTGATAAGCCTATTTACTATCGTACTAAACGAAATTTATTTGTGCGCCACTTTGACGCGGTCAATAGGTCTTGAATACACTTCATTTCGGAAGGGAAATTGTACTCATGGCCGTGGATTAAAATTAGTTATATTTATATTCTTAGGCTAACTCGACGTGTATTTTGTGCAAAAGGGCCAACCCCAAAAGATAACTGCATAAATAAACAATGGGGCTTATTATGTTGATTTTAATTTATAACATGGTTTTGGCTTTTTCTGAAAACGAATTTGGGATCTTAGTTGATATATAACCATGTTTGAAATGATAAAAACTTGTTTGATGCAAACAATCGCCAGACCAACAACATTTCATATTGAAAAAGTTTTTCATTTTAGAACTTGGTTCAAAGAACATTATGTCAAAATAAGTTTTTTTGTCTAACTAACTTGTTTTTAAAAAAGGTTGTGGGGTCTCAAAATTAAATATTTTGAAACTTTGGCCAGCGCGTTAAAATTTCCAATTTCCATGTGATAACAATCAACAAAATACCGACAGCTAAAAAACGAGGAGATTTTAACATCACAGTCCACGTGAGATTATTCCTCATGCGAAAAAATGTGCAAAAAAAATAATCTCCGAATCATTTTGATTTTTGAAGAAATTTAAAAAAAAATTTGATGGAAATCTAGGATCCTTATTTGAAATTGATCAAAGTGAGAACAATTAGTGAAGTAACAATCCGGCATTAATCGACGAGCTCAGATGTATTTTCTTTTCAGAGCACTTTTAGTTCCTGGTTCATGTGTTGATTTGGACCAAGAAAAATTTGGAACGAAATCATGTCCTCTTTTTTGCAAAAATCGGGCAATTTTTTTTTTTTTTTTTTTTTTTTTCGCAAATATTGTTTTGCATATCAACTTGTTTGAATTTATCCTTGAATTATGTCGAAAATTTCGAAATTCTCTCTCAACGCCCAAAAAACTCAAGCGCGATTTTGCCATTTTGAAATTACAGAATATATCATATAGGAATATATCATATACCATTTTTCGAGGATTTTGCCTAAGTTGACTTAAAGTTAAAGGTGTACTGGTCGCTGGCATAGATTGTTCGATCAAAATTTAGCCAAACAGGCTTTGAAGATAATAATCAGATTGTTAAAAAATTCGCATTTTTTCTGGTATGCATACACCTTCTCCACACCTAAGCGACACAAAAGAACCTTAAGACAAAAATCACAATAAGTCAGAACTACTTGAAAAAATATCATCCCGACGAAATTTTTTTGTATTTTCAATATTCGAATTTCTGATATAATTTCTGAAAATAGACCTTTGACGTCATAAAAGCGCTTTTTGAATTAAGTTGCAATCGAATTCAACCAAACTCCAGTTTACCTGATTTAAAAATATCAGGACATGTTCAAAGCCACGTATTTAACATTGTTTTTAGTTTATACTATATAGCATATTGAAAATTATATTTGAACCAAAAGTTGATATATTTCAGAAATTAAGAGTTGAGTCAAATTAAAAAAATAAAAACGATGAGTTACCATAAACCGACACGTAATTTTTGACCATCATTTCTACAAAAAGGCACTAAAATTTTTATCCAATTGCCGGATCTCTGCTAGGTCCTTAAACACATCGGATCATTTAGTTTCGGCTCTAAGGCCGCGTCAGTTTATGAGTGTTGATTTTTTTAAAAAAATAAACGAAAAAAAAACTTCCGATAGTTCGAAAGATGCACTCATCCTCAAACCAGCTAATTACTTTTTTCCGGACACGCTGTTTTTAAACTGGGATTGAATAAGCACTCGCGACGCGAATAAACCATTTTTTTGTTAACCATAATTTCCCGCAGCATACAACACATTAAAACAGTTTCCAAAAATTGCTCATCAGACGTAATGCATATTTAAAGATTCATTCTTTTGTTTTAATGTAGTTTAAAAACAGCACTGGAAATCCCCCCCCAAGATAATAATCTACAAATATACTTATAACGGCTAAACTTTCGTATAATAATGTTGAAATTATTTATTCTGACAACCCGGCACCACCTGTTTGGTGCTAAGAGCTATTTCTTCCAAATCATCGGTGACTGAGACCAAATTTGAATCTATGATAATACTTATGGGGTAGTTTGTCAGCACAATGTTTTGCATCATTTTTTTTGTTATCGCGACACCTCTGGTTAATTTTAACTTAATTTCCAGAATTGTTATTTTTTGAAATCAGCCCATTTTTTGAGATAACATAACTCATCATGTGTTTAAAGCACTCAAGGTTGCAGGTCGTAATTAGAACATCGCGTGTAGGTGGGGCCTTAAGGGGTGGTAGTGTCCCAAACTTGGCCTTAAAAATAATTGGTGGTGGCCTTCGCGGTCCTCCGAAAAAAGGTTCATTCAGCTAGAAGTCGTCAAAGTGTTAAACTTAGTTATTTTCATTTAAACGCAACGGATCTTATTTTTTTAGAAGTGAAATCCAAAATGAAAGGCCTCTGTTGCTCCGCCGAACCATACGTTTTTCTATGCTGTCCAAGGGTTAAGCTGGTTGTTGAGTTTTAAATACAAGCCAAGCTTAATAAGGCAGGTTATGAATCTATTATCATTATAATCATTATTATCTAATTTCGAAATTGGGTTTCGTAATTTACGATATTAAACTTGAAGCAAGTATTGGTATTGTTGAATCAGCAAGTATTTGGTATTTTATAAACAAGATTTATTTTGATTGGTAGTCTAAAATGCTGTATGACTGAGGGTTATA